>BRYC01000901.1:0-19372 GCA_030267985.1 Parmales sp. scaly parma
GAAACAGAACTTTTTTGGAACTATTTTGGAACTAAAACCACGGTTCCTGAAAAGCTAATAACTGGAACGGAACTTTATTGATGGTTCCGCCTGAAATGGGAAAGGTTCCGGACCCTGTTATTTTATTTTAACAAGTATTGCACAATTGGTGAATAGAAATACTCCTTGGTTTCCCATATCATGGTAATAACATAGTCTTGAACTCTGTGATATATACGTATGCTGTCTTCCGATAGATTTAAGACGTTCACCATGTTGACAACTTTTTGGCAGACCCTAACAAAAGACTTACTGCCCAAGCAGCCTTTGGCAACTCCTCCTCTCTACAACCCAATCTTACTCTTCATGAAGTAGCAATCACACAAACAATCAGTTCAAAATCGCTCTACCTCCAAGGGTAGCGCAGTAATACTTGACGACGGTCCCATTCTTTCCACAGGTTGTGACATGAAAAATGCAAATTGGCCTCCATACATTTGACCGATACACACCGCACCCAGCGATGAACGAGCTCTTTGTCCGCCATCCTCCACAAGTTCTTCAAACCGCTGATGCTGACCTTCAACAAGTTCCGAGTTCTGACCAATGCGAAGATGGAGGGCCACGCAATCATGCCACTTGTGAGCGAGATGATGGTGTTCAAGTTGGCGGAATATATTGGAGAGTGATGAGATTGATTTTTTTGTGGTGGGGGCACTGCTCACGAGCGTCGTGCTCGTGGCCAAGGCCGTGAGTTACTGTCAGCTGCTGGGGAAGAGCTAAGATATTGCGATTCTGGTTCAGATTGGTGAAAATTACCTGCTTGTTGTTGTTAGTGTGTTGGGAGGTGAAATTGTTGTGTACTTGATTTATAAGCTGGTGAGGGGAGACTACAGGTACTGGGTGTCACTGCCGCGTTGTTTCACAGGGTTTAAAATTTTATTTATCTCTACCCTGTGCTATGACCAGCTCTCAAATCCATTGAAAATTGTCGTTGACAATCCTCTCTATCTTCAGCTGAAATTGCTTCAGCTGCCGCATTCGCTACTTCCTCCCTGTCTCCCAATGAATTTCGAATAATCTCTCTCCATGGATTCATGCTTTCTCGTCTCTCTCGAACACCACCAACCGATTTATTATTCAACGCTCGCAATGCTCGTTTAGGTATGAATTCATCGCCAACTGAGGAAATGAATTTTGGTGTGAACCACGCCGGTTCTGTTCGATCCCACTCCGCCCAGTTGGCGTGCATGTAAGCGATCACCTCATCCTTGATGCTCTCCGTGAAGCTGTGGTGGTTGTCGAAGATGGTGAGCATCTTTGTCTCAGGATTGTCGCTCTTGTTGAACGAGTCGATGGTGAACTGCCACCCCGTTGCAGTCGACCAGAAGGTGTGCCAGAAATCTCTGTTGGTGACTCTTTGGAATGCAAGCACGCACGCAAACCACGAACTCGCCAAGATGACGAACACCGTGTTCAGGATGTCAACGTCTGCTTTGTCCTCAATATCGCTCATTTTGTAGAAGTACTGCGCGACGAAGGGGTAGCACTGACTCACTATCGTCTGGAACGAGAACAGAGCTCCTCCGGCGAGCTTCGGTCCCCGAGCGTGAAGCATACCTGTGAGGGGAGGGGGGTGAGTGGGGGTTGGGGGGTTGTTGAATATGATTTTTAGTTCGCCCTTAGCAGAGCTCACTCACCTGTATAGTCCACTAGCACCTTCACAACGCTGTGGGTAAAGCCTGCGACAATATACTTGAGAGCACCCTCAAGGCCTGGAATCCAAAGCACGTAGTCTCTCCTCCCCACCTTGTAAAGATGGTACAAAACCATTTCTGCCAGGATTACGCCGAACGTTAGCCTCTTGCTCACTGAGAACAGTAGCGCGGTGCCGATTGTGCGGCTGAGGTTGTGGAAGCTGGCGAGCAGAATCTGCGCCCAAGCGAAACAAATGTTAGTTTAGCTCGGTTCACAACCCCCCCCCCTCTCAGCTCCCGCTCCTCACCTGCAAAAGGAACGTGATCATTCGTTCCGTGTTTCCGTCCTTGATGTAGCCGTAGAACAGTGGCACTTCCTTCCTGTTCGCCACAGAAATGTCCATGTCGTACGAGATCATGGCGCTCGTAAAGCCGGTCGTCAGGGTGCTGATCAAAATCGAAATCAAGAGAAATAAAGTCTTCTGCGGGGTCTTGATGAACATGTAGGCTTGCAGGAGCCCCCCGGGTATGCTCTCGAACGCGAGCTCGGTTCCTTTGGTAAATGCCAGCTCTAGAAGCGGGCCCATCACTGTATCCTCATCCTCGTGGCCGGTCGCCACTCTGTATGCGTCCACTCCAGGTTTTAAAAATGTGACAACGAACAACAATTCTCGCAAAATCACCCATTTGCTCTTCTTCCTGTTCTGAACATACGTTATGAGAAGTTGCACCGCCATGTTACTGCCAATCATGGCCATCAGTGAGTAAGCACCCGCCGTGTTCCCGCTCGCTCGGTATGAGCTGATGACACCCGCGTCGGAGATCATATCCATGATCGAGAGCCCCGCCCCAAGCCCGACCCGCCACTTCAGTCCTAGATTGCTTCTCTTCAGTAGCTCCTCCGCAATAGTGTTCATCATAGGCTCGAACCAGATGTTATCGGCGACAAACCCTTCCAGCTCCTTGTTGTCCCTCAGCCACGAGTCGACCGCTGCACTGGGTTCTGTCGTCGTGAGCAGCAACATGGCGAGCTTCTTGCCTATCCTGGTTGCGTCGGAAGCACTGGTTTCATCAGTCTGAGTATCATGTGATTGAGCCGGCTCGACGTCGACCTTGTTGTTGTTGTTTTTGTTGAATCGAGATTTCATTTTAGTAATGTTTTTTTTCACTTTCTCTGTGCTCTCGCCCACGTCGCCTTTTACGACAACGTTAATCAAGACTTGAAGCAGGAGATGTTTTATTTGTGGGAACGTCACTTTTGTTTTCCGATTTCTCCGATTTCTTCCTTTTTCAATATCCTTTATCGCATTATTTTTTTCACAGAACTCAGCCAAGCGATCTTCCACTCTATGCAATTCTTTCCTGTTCTTGAAACTATCTTCCACTCTTTGCATATGTGTCCTGTTCTTGTTCGTCAGCATCAACGCCATGCAACGACCGTCATCGGCTTTCAGGTCAACCAATTTTCGAGCATGCTGAAAATGTTCCTGCCAGCATGTTGGCCTCGACGCGTACTCAATTTCCAAGCTATCAATATTAGATTGCTTCATGGCCGCCCCGCGGATGTCCATTTTGCTGTAGAATTGGACGCGCGTCTCGCTTGCTGTCACCTTGGTCAGCACTACGAGACCCCATTTGAATCCCCTGATTCGGTTGCTTTTAACCTTTTTCTTCCTGATCGTGCACGGAACGCTCGCAACGATTGAGACTCCAGGTGACAATGTTTTTGTTATGATTGAGTTGAAGAACTCTCGGTCGTATTCCGGCTCATCGCCATTTTCTGGACAGGGTAATTTTGTCACTTCCAATCTAACGATGTGATTTGCGTTGATTTGCTCATCATTGTCTTCGTTTGTTACAATGAAGGCAGTGAGGCTTTCCTTGTCCGTCTTCACCGCTGTGGTGTAGCAAACTGTCGGCAAGTTGCCACCGTGGAAAATCTTGCCCTTCGCAAGGGGGGAAGTCGTTGAATACTTTTTGCAAGGGGAAGTGTTCAGCTGAGCGGCCATTGCTTGAAGGTGTGATACAGCGGCTGTCTCTGTTTTAGAGATATCATCAGGTGGTGTATGTGTTGGGGTGTCTGAAGGAGTGGGGTTGACTAAAATTTTCATTAGATAACGTTTGGACTCGAGGAAGGAGAGACTTTCTTTGGTGAACGTTCAGTGTGTGCGTAGGGAAACCTCGGCAATGCAGCGTGGTTGTTGTGCAAGAAGTACAATTGTCTATGAATATTACCGAGGCAGCACAGGTCAAACACTTTCATGCAAATGAAGCTGCAAAAATAGTTCAAAGTAAAAAAAAAGATATCTCCAAGATCTTCCAACTCCCACGCATGGAAGAGTCTGAAAGCTGCAGCAGGGACCCCATCCTTTGCAGAGACTCCGACCTTCAAGATTTCCCTCCCCCTCCGCCTGACTACTACACAACTCAGCATTCAGAGTACAAAGAATCTCACAGTGAGCACAAACGTTCCCACTCTTTCTGCTTAGATGAGCTCATTTCCTCTTCCATTTCCACTTCCACTTCCACTTCCACTCCCGTTGAACCTTCACAGAGCAAACCAACAACCAGAATAAAGAACCGAGTCGATAAAAAGGCCGGACCGAGGGAGGGAATGAAACACTTATCGAGAACAAAGGAAAAATTATCCAATTTGGATCGAATTTCTGCTCAAATGGAGCGCGCCTCGGAAAACTTGCTACGAGCCAGCGAGAAGTTCGACCACCTTTCTCTTTCGGTGAACTCGTCAACACGAGACTCGTCACTCGCACGAGATACTTTTGAAGACGACGACTTTGATGACGAGGCGAAACTATCCCCCAATGACAAAAATGTTGCCGTCGCTCGCATGCGAGCGCTGTCGCAGGGACTTATGCCAGGTACAACTGTTAAGTTGCGCAAGAGCCAACTTAATGGAATTGTCTGCGGGAAATCGGCCTTCGATCGGAAACTTCGCTACGAAATAAAAATGGATCAAACCGACCGAGAAACGTTTTGGGTAGATTCCAACGAAGTCGAAATTGCGGAGCCGCCGCTGGGTTGGATAGTAGAATTTCGGGATGACGGGGGGAGGGAACGCAGTGGCGTGGTTGTTGGAGCAAGCTGGTTTCGAAACGCCAAAAAAGTTGAAATAGAGGTCGAGAAAAACGAATGTGTGTGGAAAGATTTCGAGGACGTGTGCTTCTCCGAGCCAGGTATATGTACCAAGTGTGCTGTGGTAGTAGATTATGGAGATGCGGGGGCGAACGACGTGAAGCGGATACGAGCAGGAATCGTCGAGGGGAAAAGGAATTTTCAAGGGGCGAAAAGGTTCCAGGTCAAATTCGATGATGACAACGAAGGAATGTCGTTAGATGGTTGGTTTACTTTGGCGGAATTTGTGAATCCAAATGACTTTCGATAATAAACATTTATTCTGTCCAAATGTATTTAATGCTCTCCTGCAGAATGCCAACGTTGTGCCACTCATCCCATTCAATATTTAACAGACCAAACCATTCGTAGCTGGGTGACTGAGCGAAATCATCGCGAACGTAATAGCTCCCTCCCAGCACCCACCACATGTAACCCAGCTCGTGCTCGACAACCCACTGTCCAACGCAATCGTAGTACCAATTAATTGGTTCGTCGCTAGCTATGTCGAACGAGTCCAGGTCGTTCCCCAGCTCGGTGAGCACGAACGCCTTGCCGTTAACAATCGGCCAGTTCAGCTTGGCGTCCACGCCGGCCAAGAACGATTCGCAGTCTTTTGCGATTTCCCCGAAGCCGCTCCAGTCGTAGATATGTCCCTCGAAGACAATCTTGTCGGCAAGCTCGTCAACAATGTTTCCCCACGCATCTCCAATCGGAAAGCCGGAATCGGCGTTCAAAAAGGACCAGTCGTTCTCGTAATCCATCCCTGCAACCGAGCGAAGCGAGGTGCATTTTTAATAAAAATTTTATGAAGCAAGACAAAACGAGCCAAACAAATTGAGTGGAATAATATTAGTTCAGTAGTGGATGTAGCCGTAATGTCTGTAGCCATTTCGCGGGTGTTGATTCATCGCGAGTATGCTCGACTTCCTCAAAGCTCGCTCGCTTCGCTCGCTCACCTCCCACGAAAATGAGCGCGTCGGGATTCGCCTGGTTGATCGTTTTAATTGCTTTGGGTGTGAATTCCATCCACTCCTCAATGAGCTGAGATCTATTTTTGGGTCTGGTTGATTCATCGTACCTAAGCTCATTCCTGAGACTGCGCCGAGGAGGTGGTTTGTTTAATGTTTTTGACTCCGCATAAAATAATTTTTTTTCTTTCTTCCACAGAGCTCGCTCGCTTCGCTCGCCCACTCACTCACCTGTAGGCCACCACGTTGTCAAACGAGATGAGCTCACGCGCCATGTTCTCGAGCGAGGACATCCACAGATCAACATCGAAGTCGTCCCCGGGCCAGCCGTTGCCGTCGACGAACGAGCAGCACCAGCTACTAACAGATACAGTGTTGTCCATAAGAATGAAAATTCCCCGAGTGGCGCTCTCGGTGATGATTTGCTTCAGGGGAGAAAGGATCGGACCGTCGATCAGGTCAGGGTTGTGCTGTTCAACGCCAGTTACAAACTTAGACAGATCGAATTCTATATCGTGGTTGTTGTTTTCGAGAGATTCGCGAACTGTCATGTTTTGCACAGTCGGGTCGGTGACAACTTCTACTGAGTAGTTGATCCGAAGGCAGTTGAAATTTGCCCCCTGGGAATCAACAACATTGTCCAGTATGTTGCTGATGCTGTTGTTGCTTAGGCCCTCGGGAAGGTTCGATTCCATGTGCATTGGCCAGTTCACACATCTGAATTGCTTGTTATTGTTGTTGTTGTCCTTGATGTATTTGCCTTCTACAGAGAAGGGGTAGGGGTTGTTTGTGATGGGAGATGCATGATTCGTGGGTGGTAACAGGAAGCTAACGATGGATAGTAGAATGAGTAGCATTGTGCAGATGGAACAAATTATGTCAACTTTGCAAGTAAAAAGGAAATGTGATTGCGAACGAAATCTTACAAAAAACTTAAAAACATCTTGCAATCAAAGAGGGTAAGCTCATAAGAGGTCAAATTACATTTCCACATGCGAGCAAGTTTGCTAACTCCCCCCCAACTTTTAACCCTCAGACATAACCAGTGTAAAACCCAAATCAGGTGAATTCCACAACTTCCAACTTCCAACACCACACTTCACCATGAGCGACTCAGAATGGTTCTACGTGGACTCAACCTCCTCCCAAGTGGGTCCATTAACAATCCCCGCCCTCCGCGCCCTCTTCACCTCAAAATCAATAGACCTCGATACATACTGCTGGAAGGAAGGCCAGTCAGAGTGGCTCCCCTTGGGGGACATAATCCCCCTGAAGGCCAAGCTCCTTCCAATGGCCCCAGCTAAGAAGATCCCTGTAGTAGTAGCTGCAGCGGCCATCCCCCCCCCCCCTCNNGTCGCCCCCCCGCCCCCCTCTGGCCTTCCCGCTCCGTCCGCCCCCGCCCCTCCCCCCAAGTCTTCGTCGTCGTATTCGCGCGGCTCCGTCCCCTCCGCCGCCGCCACGGCGATTAAACGCGTTGGGGCCCCTCCGGCCGGCCTCGGCGCCGGGGGCGTTAGGAGCGTTGCGCCGCCGCCGAAGAAGAGGAACTCGCAGGTCAGCCTGCAGAATCCGCCGCCCAGGGCGCCGCCCAAGCCCATGGCGGAGAAGCCGAAGCCTAAGCCGAAGCCTGTGCCGGGGACGAGTAGGACTATGGATAGGAGGGCGAGTCGAAGGTGAGATTGTGTTGTGTGTTATGTTCGTGACAATCGTGACATAACTGACCTCCATCCCCCCATTTATTCCCATCTCTCTCTCTCTCTCTCCCAGCGGTAAAAACCTCGCCCGCCTCTCCCAGCAGGGCCACTGGGTCGAAAAAGTGACCATCGACGGCGCCCTGTACTACGCGAACCCCTCGACAGAGGCCGTGTCCTGGGACAAGCCCGACTGCCTCAAGACCAACGAGGAGCTCGAGAAGGACAGCGGGGACTGGGTTTGGGTCAGCGCCGGGGAGAAGCCCGGGGGGGGGGAGGGGTGGGTTCCGGCGAGGGTCCTGGGCGGGAATGGAAGCGATTTAAATGACGGAGAGTCAGTCTCCCTCCAGCTCCAGTCGGGCCTCCGCAAAACGGCGGTAAAAAACCCCGTGGAGGAGCCCCTTTGGCCCCTCCTCCTCTCCTCCCTCTCCCACGTTTCAGGCTCCTCCGACGACCTGGTCATGCTCGACGCTTTGAACCAGGGGCTGCTCATGCACGCGCTCAGGGAGCGGTACGCTGCCGACGAGATATACACCTGGGTGGGGGCGAATAAGTCAGTGCTCGTTAGCGTCAATCCGTTCAAAAGGTGAGGCACCCGAGCGAGCGAAACGAAGCGAAGCGAAGCGAGCGGCGAAATATGTTAAACACGGATACTGATTTGGACCGTTTCTGAACATCGTTTTGGGCAAAAAGATGCGCCTGTCCGAACCTGCAACCGTGTCAAAATTTGAGCGGCTAAAACCTCCATGCGTTGGAGTTACGGCCGATTAGGTGATTAGGTGGTTTCGCCTTTTTTTGGCTTGTTTTTAGTTTTCCCCAATTCTTTTTACTCGCCTTCTTCTTCATTCGTTTTGTTCGCTCTTGCGTTCGTTAAAAATGACTGCTTACAATCTCGCATATTTCGCGACCAACGGCATATTCAGCCTGCCGATCTACACGGTCAATGCCATGGAGATCCACTCGAAGCCGAGCCCGAACAAGCCCCCTCCACCCCACACCTTCGCGATCGCGAACCACGCTTACATGACCATGAGGCTCGAGGGTGTTAACCAGGCGATACTTATCTCGGGGGAGAGCGGGGCGGGGAAGACGGAGTGCACCAAGCAGGTGAGACGAGCGAGACTCACGAGACTCTAGGAAGACCAACGAGAATACGAGCGCCGTTACTAAACCAACTCGCTTAATGCGCCCCCCAAACACACACCTTCTTCGCTCGGCGCAGTGCCTGAGCTTTCTGGCGGAGGTTGCCGGGTCCGAGAGCAACGTCGAGCAGAAGATTCTCAACGCGAATCCGGTTCTTGAGGCGTTTGGAAATGCCAAGACGCTTCGGAATAATAATTCCAGTAGGTTTGGGAGGTGGATGGAGGTTGGCTTTGATCCCAGGGGCAGCATCAACGGCTGCCGGATCGAGAACTACCTCCTCGAGAAGGTTCGGGTCGTGAAGCAGACGTCCGGGGAGAGGAACTACCACGTCTTCTACCAGCTGTGCACGTCCAAGAAGTACGGGGGGGCCTACGGCGTCACGAGACCCCAGGACTTCAGGTACCTGAAGGAGAGCGGCTGCGAGAGCGTTGGGGGGATCGACGACGCGGCGGACTTTAACGACGTTGAGCTGGCGCTTAACCAGCTCGGGTTCTTGGAGAGCGAGATTGGGGAACTTTTCGGGATTACCGCGGCTGTGCTGTACATCGGTAACATCAAGTTTACGAGTGATGGGGGTGAGGGGTCGAAGGTGAGCGCATTCCATGCCAAAAAATATTTTTTACAAATAACAATTATATAGCTAAAACCATTCCATTTCCAATCCAGCTGGACGATTCTTCGTTCGAGATCCAGAACTTGGACAACGCTTCCACGCTCCTCGGGGTCGACGCCAAGAAGCTCGGGCTGGCGTTCTGCGAGCGGTCCATCGAGGTTAGGGGGGAGGTCTCCAAGATCCTAAACAAACCCGCCGAGGCTAGGGAGGCGTGCGACTCGTTCGCGAAGGCCGTTTACAACAACTTGTTCGACTGGCTGGTGAGGAAGATCAACCTTTCCGTCAACACTGGGCAGCCGGGCAAGTTTATTGGAATTCTGGACATTTTTGGATTTGAGATCTTCAAGCAGAACAACTTTGAGCAGCTCTGTATCAACTTCACCAACGAGAAGCTCCAGCAGGTGAGATTAGCTGAGCGAGCGCCACATCCACATCAACTTACTACTGAACTAACATTTTTACACTCAATTCGAATTCGATTTTAGCACTTCAACACCAACACTTTTAAGGAGGAGGAGAACGTGTACATCAGCGAGGGGATCGATTTCGAAAAGGTGAGTGAGCGAAGCGAGCGAGACTTGAGGAAAGGCGAGAAATATATAATATACGAGCCACTACTAAACTAACCTAACATTATTCTCGTTTTTTTGGCTGGCTGGCGCAGGTGCCATTCATTGACAACCAACCCGTGTTGGACTTGATCGAGAAGAAACCGTTTGGACTGCTGGTGCTCCTGGACGAGGTGAGCGAGCGAGCCTTGATGAAGACTCGAGTTTGCTACAGACGGCTACATCAACTACTAAACAAAACCCCACGCAATTCTTTTTTTACTCGCCTTCACTCGTTTTGCTCTTGCTTCATTAAAAAATGCGCCTCGCTTCGCTCGGCGCAGGAAGTTCGGCTGCCGCAGGGAAATGACCAGAAGTGGCATTCCAAGTGCGACAGCAACCACGCTAGTCACCCTTGCTGGCTTTCGGACAAGAGCAAGATGGTTCACATGGAGAAAGCGAGCTTCACGGTTCGGCACTACGCCGGCGATGTCGAGTACAGTTCCAAGGGCTTCTACGACAAAAACAAGGACGCGTTGTTCCGCGATTTGTACGATTTGATGTCAACGAGGTGAGTGAGCGCGAAATGGCTGCAGACGACATAATATAATGGCTACATCCACTACTAAACTAACATTATATTATTCAACTAAATTCGTTTTCGCACCTTCTTCGCTCTGCGCAGTTCGTTGGATGTCTCCCGTGCCTGCTTCCCTCCGAAGGACAAGAACCCCCGTCGAATCACCTCCATCTCCGGGCAGTTCAGGACGCAGGTGAGCGAGCGAGTTTTGAGGAAGACGAGAAATATATACGAGCCACAACGAAACTAACATTATTCTCAATTCTTTGGCTCGCTCGCCTCCCCCCTGCTCCATTAAAAATGCGCACAATCTCGCATGAATTCGTTCGGTGCAGCTCGTCAGCCTCATGGCCGTCGTTAACACCTGCCAGCCGCGCTACATCAGATGCGTCAAGCCCAACGACTCCAAGAAGGTGAGCGAGCGAGCCTTGTGACAGAAGAATGCGAAACTCTGAACGAAATTGCTTAGCATGGCTACATCCATTACTGAACTAATTCACGCATTTATTTTTGCTCGCATTATTCGCTGCTCTCGTGCTTCGTTAAAAATGCGCCTCGCTTCGCTCGGCGCAGCCAAACAACTTCGAGATGAAGATGAGTATTGAGCAGCTCACCTACGCTGGAGTTTTCGAGGCCGTGAAGGTGAGAAATACTACAACAACCCAGCAGTGGCACACCAACAACTAACCCAACCCAATTCAATTCCAGATCCGCAAATCGGGATTCCCGTTCCGCTACCTCCACCGGTCGTTCGCAGCCCGATACCGCTGCCTGGCCAAGAACCGCGTTTCTCTTACCTCAATAAACCAGAATGACGACAGGGCGATCTGCCAGGCGATAATGAAGAGCCTGCCCCAGGACTTCAGCCGCGTGAGGGTGGGGAACACCATGATCCTCTACAGGGCCGAGGAGCACAGGATTCTGGAGCTGTTGAGGAACTTGGCGCTGGAGGTCATCGTTCCGTTTGCGCAGAGGGGCGCGAGAAAGGGAATCGGGTATAGATTTTTGAGAAAGGTCAGGGAGGTGAAGCGCATCTGTCAGGAGGCGTTGAAGGTTGCAAATGACAAAGACATGCTCGACGCGGCCATTAAGAGCGTCAACGATGTTCTTGGTCCGATGAGAATTCTGTTCCCCGCCAACCCCCCCGAGCTCGAAGCGTGCAAGGTAGGAATATACGCACAATACAATACTTTACAATAACAACACAAATTTGGCAGCGCACACCTAACAACTAACAAATTCAAATTACTTTTCGGTGCAAGCTCAACGTCACAAACTTCAGGAGAGAGTGGAGCTGACCGAGGTGAGCGAGCGAGCTTTGAGGAAGATTCTAGCGATGATTCTCGCGAAATGGCTACATACGGACGGCTACATCCACCACACTACTGAACTAACATTATATTCCACTCAATTCGTTTGGCTCGCTTGGTTCGCTCGTGCCTCATTAAAATGCGCCTCGCTTCGCTCGGCGCAGCTTATGAGAGGCCTGTCGACTAAAATTGCCGAGGAGGTGTACCAAGAATTGGGCTGCGCGATTATTCGCGTCAACAAGATCACCGACATTCCGGGGACCGCGGCCGACATGGCCATCGAGCAGAAGTGCAGGGGCATGCTGAAGTCGTGCGCCGGGCCGAAGCTCGACCCGCTGGCCGAGGAGGCGCTCTGGCTGCTCAAAAAGGACGAGATGGCCGACGTGGTGCAGCAGGCTGAGGAGGTGAGCGGAGCGGAGCGGAGTGGAGCACCGAGGGTCCATTTGTGGACACGAAACGAGGTAAACTAACATTTCTTTTTTCGCAGGTCGGCTACACGTCCGCCCAGATTGAGGAGATCAAGGAGAAGCTCTTGCTGAGCGAGGAGAAGTTTGTCAAGCTGCAGTTGCAGCGCGCCAACGAGATGCACGACCCGGAGCGCATCATCAACAGGGAAATCAGGCTGAAGGAACTCTACCTAGATATGTACGGGAGCATGTTCACGCTCGACAAACTCGGCTTGCTCTGGGACTCGGAGGAGTGGGCAAGCATGAAGCTGTTTAGGTGAGTATTAGGTGGATTTCACACACAAAACTAAACTAACGTAACCGTAACCATAACCAAAATAACAGCTTCGCGCGGAACACAGAGCTGATAGCAGAAGGGTTCCTGCTCCACGCCCTCAAGCCTATCCACGCGCCACTGACCCAGCTCGAGCCCGGCCTGATTTCCAAGGAAGCAGTAAAGATGTTCCGCAACGTCATGGGCTACATGGGCGACAGAAAATACCAGTACCCGGACACGTTGGCACAGGAGCTAGTGACGAGCGGACTGAACGGAAGCGAGGCGCTCAGGGCGGAGTTGTACGTGCAGATCATGAAACAGCTCATCAACAACCCGAGCATAGGGAGTGAGACGAAGGGGTGGGAGATCCTGAGCTTGTACCTGTCGGCGTTTCCTCCCCCGAGCTCTGTCGAGAACCACGTTGCCATGTTCTTGAGGGAGCACTGCGACAACGACAAGAAGCTGGAGAAATTCACGATGAGCATGCACATGGTAATTTACGGCGGAGAACGGACCAACGGAATGAGTTTGAGCGAGATCCCCAATTGCGTGGCGAGCTTCCTGGAGAGGCCGGTGACAAAGCGCTACCAGAAGACCGACTTTGTCAGTAGTAAAATGTTGGAAGCGGAGAAGAAGATGGAGCGGTTGAGTTTGGGTGGGGGTGGAGATAAGCCTAAACCGCCGCCCAAGAAGGCTGGAGCGGGAGCGGGAGCGGGAGCGGGAGCTGTCCCACCGCTCCCTCCACCACCGCCACCGTCAGCAGAACCAAGCGCGACGGTCTTGTTCGACTACGAACCCGCCGAGGGACAGGAAGGCATGATCAAGCTGAGGAAGGGGAGCGTCGTGGAAATTGTTAATAAAGAAGACGGAGAGTGGTGGCTGGTCAAAGCCAGGAGTGGAAGCAAGGCGGAAGGGTGGGTTCCTGCGAGCTACTTGCAAAATAATTAAAAATGAGATTTTATGTGCTGCATGGATATTTTATTCCCCCCTCTAAAAAAACTCCTCTTCGCCCTCACCCCCCCCCTCCTCCCCAAAAAATCTCATCGACACCATATAGCAACTCTCTCGGTATCATCGATTTGAAATCGTCGTCGAACCACCCTGGTGGGTCCGAGCACCATATCGCCCAGCGATCTTTGTACAGTTCTATCAGCTTCTCCTTCGGGAGGTATCGAAGCGACCAAAAAAAGGGCAAGAACGCCCTTACCGCCTCGTGTCTCGTCCACTCTCGGTGATTGCTGTCGAAAACAAACATTTTCTCTTCCCAAATAAACTGTTCGACATACTGTTTGTATGTTTGTTGCCGGTAGAAGGTGTGTCTGTGGCTGTTGGGGACGTAGTAGAAAGACACTCCTCCTGAAACAAGGCAGAGAAGGGTCGCAGTGGACAACATGAGCCACGCGTGGGTTTCCTCTAAGAAGTCAATGCCGTTGAATACGCGGAAACACACAAAGACGATGACAAAGTTGATGGTCAGCATGTAGAGCTGTCCAATAAAGTAAATTCGGGGAGTTATTAGGCTGGGAGCTCGTATTCCTGGAAAAGGAGCGGCGACAAGGCAGATGTACCATATTAAGTGGAGAAATAAAGCTGGTGCAGCTCCATCCACGCCCTTCCCAGCCAATCTCCAACTCTTCCATTGCATTCGCCATATCAAAAGCCCGGCGTATTCCAAACCCAACAAACCGCCAGTCCAACTGGCGGAAGAAGAAGTGGCAATAAAGAGGGAGAGGGCAAACATTTTTACCATAATATAGGTTGTGACGAACACAACCAAGAAGAAGGCCTGTTTATTGCTATTCGTGGATGAAACGTAGCCGTAAAGTTTAGGGTGGGATATTCTTTGATATTTGCTAGTGTCTTGGTCCCTATCTGCGAAGGCGACGGTGAACCCCGTAGTCAACATGGACGCAAACAGGGAGACGAACTGCACAGTTGTCCGTTGGTCCGAGTAGAGAAAAAGGATGACCGACTGAAGCACCGCTTGAGGAATTGCTTCTGTGGTGATTTCCAACATGCGACTCACACCGAGAATAAATGTATTGTCCCCCATCTGGTTTGGGAACGGTTTCGCATTTGTCGTTTCCCTCCACGCTTCGATCGCCGGTTTGAAACCGACCAGTCCTGACAGCGCCACCAATTTTGGTTGACCCAGCGCCCAACTTGCCAAGCTTTGCATGAACAATGAAAAGCCTAACGTTAATCCCTGAACCACAGCCATTGTCGAATTCTTCCTCCGCAATTCCAAAAACACCATCACGTCCGTGACCAAGTCAAAGTACGATACCAATGTTTTCCCCACAACCTTCAGCGCCTTGAACGTGTCGACTCCCTTCTTCTCGTTGAACAGCTTAGAGGCGAGCTCGCACAACAGCTCTTCGCACTCATTTTGAGAGAGTTTCAGAGCCTTCTGGGCGATCACAAACTCCTTCAAGACGTCGCTCGTCATTTCGGGTGCCCCCTCTTCCTCAAACGCTTCTTCGACATCCCTGCGAAACACTAGACACGCTTGGTCAATTCGCTCCTTTGAGGTATGTAGGGTTGAATAATCCTTCAAGGAGGACTTTGAAGACAGGATTTTTTGGGGTTCTAGAAGGTGACTGGCCAGGACTTCAAGTACGCTTGATTTTCTTCTCGTTTGATGCGTAGCCGGTGCAGTTGCCCTATGGCGGTGGTTCATCAAGTTAACAAAAAACAAAAAAAACTTATGATATTTTCGGCGTCTTGGACATATTTTATCATTTTTAAGTTTTACAACTGACAAACATAGAACAAGGATAGCTCGATAAAGTATATATTATATAACAGTCCTTCTCTGCTGCTAACTTGAAGTATGAATCCAGAGGAGGTTGCCCCAGCACTTCTCAATGATTCCACACCATCAATTTCCTCTTCCATTCCCAGCTCCTTGACAGCAGTAGATGGCAAAAAGCTTGGAACAGCCCTGAAGACCAAGGTTGCCAATGAACTCCTCGAGCAGCGGGTGACCCGTGTGGTGGGTACGTCGAAAGACTTGAAGCAGCTCCTTCCACATCTCTTTCCGCACCTCGAAAGCATGCTGATCCACATCCTACAGAACAAAATTGTTGATATGGGCGAAACGACTCAAAAGGCAAAAGCTGCTATTGGCAAGATTAAGTCTGGTATAGTTGGTTTTAGTGCTACTTTAGGCATCAGTACGACGGCCAACAAGGTTGACATAGCGCCGGCGATTATGGGACCTACCGAGAACGAGAACGAAAACGAAAACACCACAAAAAGTGAAGCAATCAAGATTGGCAAAACGTTCGCCATGTTTCTCCTCACAACGACAGAGCCATCCGCCGCGGTGGACGCTTGGACTAAAGACAACAAAGAGCTGAAGGATTTGATGGAAACAGATTGGTTCGAGCCCATGATGAACGCCATCGCGAAGGGGCTACTGAAGAGTAGTAATCTAGGACTGAAGTGGCGGGTCGGGCTTGGGGCGGGGCTCTCAATCATGGACATGATCACCGACACGGGTGTCATCAACTCATACCGAGTGAGCGGGAACACGAAGGGTGCTTACTCACTAATGGCCATGATTGCTAGTAACGTGGCGGTACAGCTGCTGATCACCTACGCGCAGAACAAGAAAAAGAGCAAGTGGGTGATTTTGCGAGAATTGGTTTACGTCGTAACATTTTTGAAACCTGGAGTGGACGCGTACAGAGTGGCGACCAGCCGCGAGGACGAACACGCAGTGATGAGCCCTCTAGTAGAGATGTCTATTGGAAAAAGTGCTGAGCTCGCGTTCGAGAGCATACCCGGGGGGCTCCTCCAAGCCTACATTTTCATCAATTCCCCGGAGAAGACATTATTTCTCTTGATCTCGATTTTGATCAGCACCCTGACAACCGGTTTTGCGAGCGCCATGATCTCGTATGACATGGACATTTCTGTGGCAAACAGGAAGGAAGTGCCGCTGTTCTTCGGCTACATCAAGGACGGAAACACGGAACGAATGATCACGTTCATTTTGCAGATTCTGCTCGCCAGTTTCCACAACCTCAGCCGCACCATTGGTACGGCCCTACTGTTATCAGTGAGCGAGAGGCTAACGATAGGCGTGATCCTCGCAGAAATGCTCTTGTACCATCTTTACAAGGTGGGGAGGAGAGACTACGTGCTTTGGGTCGCAGGCCTTGAAGGCACTCTAAAGTACATCGGCGCTTTCGTTACTCACAGCATGGTGAAGATTATAGTGGACTATACAGGTGAGTAAGCTCTGCTACGGGTTAATTAAAAATCATACTCAACATCTTTCCACTCCAACCCACTCCCCCCCCTCACAAGGCATGACTCACGCACGGGGACCGAAGCTCGCCGGAGGAGCTCTGTTCTCGTTCCAGACGATTGTGAGTCAGTGCTACCCCTTCGTCGCGCTGTACTTCTACAGCATAAGCGATATTGAGAACAAAGCAGACGTGGACATTTTGAACACCGTGTTCATCGTCTTGGCAAGTTCGTGGTTCTTGTGCGTGCTTGCATTCTTGTGGGTCACGAAAAAAGAATTTTGGCACACCTTCACGAGCACAGTGACGGGCTGGCAGTTTACGATTGATTCTTTCCATGCTTCCGACGACCCCGAGACCAAATTGCTCACCGCATTCGACAACCACATCAGGTGAGTAAAAGCGAGCGAGCGAAGCCAGCGGCGAGCGAAGCCAGCGGAGAGCGATCGAAGCGAGCCACCACTCACCCACCCCGCCACCCCAACCCCCGCCCCCCTCCCCCCAGTTTCATCCAACCAATCAAGGAGGAGGTCCAAGCGTACACGTTCGAGCACTGGCACGAGTTTGTGGGCATGGATTGGTTCACTCCGGGATTAATTTCCCAAATTCCGGACGAGTTCATTCCTTCACGCAATCTCCAGCAGCTGAACAACGCCGCCGTCGCGGAAGGCAAGAAAGAGAGAGAGAAGCTACAACCAACAACAATATCATCCATGAAGGAGGTCGTCATCACGCTCACGACCGTCGACACTGTTACTGACGTGTACATGATTTACCTGTACAAGGTGAATGGCCTTCACAGCAGTGCGAACGCGATGATCGCAATGATCTCCGCCAACACGCTATTTCAACTTTTTGTTGTTCTAGCACAGAACAAGAAGAAGGGTTGGAAGACTTTGCTGAAAGAGTGGCTCATCACGCTGCTGTTCATGAGGCCGTTTGTCGATGCGTGGCGCGTCCACAAAAAACATGATGATTCAGAGACCACGGTTGATCCTCTGACAGAAATGATTGTGATTAAAGGAATTGAGTTGGCAACGGAGAGCATTCCCGGGTGCGTGCTGCAGTGCTACGTGCTGCTGCTCAATCCGAGCCTTGGGAGCAATAGCGGGGCAATAATTTCCATCGGAATCTCCGCCTTCATGACCGGGCTGACGAGCGCCATGATCGCCTACGATTTTGACACAGATCAGCCCCACCGTGCTAAGCAGCCACTGTTCTACGGGTACATCAAGGATGGGAGACATCAGAGAGGGCGGACGTTTTTGCTCATGACGCTGATCAGCACGTTGCACAATTTGAGCCGGAGCTTGGGCTACGCTATTTTGGCTGTGGTTGCTTTGAACCTCGCGCTGAAGTTCTTCGTCGGAGAGGTGGGAGCTTACCTCCTGTACAAGCTGCTCAGGAGAGATTTCTACTGGTGGATGAGGCTCGAGGGCATGTTGAGTGTGATTATGTCACTTTTGGAGCGAACGTTGGTGAAGGTGATTACGGATTTTACGGTGAGTGGGGATGTGCGTGCGAACTGCTGTTGAGGGTTCTAATATAATCATATCGTTGCCGCAGGGCTGCATTCACTTCCGCCACCCGTACGAGCTCGGCGGGGCGGCGTACTGTGTGAGCATGATCTGGGCGCAATCAATGCCCTTCGTAGCGTTGGGGTGGTACGAGGGAGAGAACAAGGAGCAACTGCAGACCTCACTGTTCATCTTCTTCGGGTTATGGTTGGTGCTGAACGGGCTGTTCTTCGCCTCCATCGAGAGGAGCTTTGTGAGAACGTTCTTCACGAGGAAGACGGCGCCTCAATATACAGTCGAATTGTTCCGGAAGAGTGAGGACGACGCATCGAAGTTCGATGCAGCCTTCGATAATCGACTGAGTTACATAGCGGAGTGCGAGGAAGAAGTGAGAGAGTGGTTGAGAGAGAACATTGCCAGGTTCAATCTTGAGCAGCCAGAGTGGTGGAAAATCGATTTGGTGCCGGACGAGTTTTTACCTCGTTTGGCAATAGAGGCTGAGGGCGGGGCAAGGAGAAGAAAGAGCAGCGTGCACAGTGTTAGGGAGATATTTGGAATTGGGACTGAGTAACAGAATAAAATTGTATTTTGTTTAACCTATTGTTTTTTAATATTTATTCCTCGGCTATTGCGCCCTTTTGGGACACGTAGATTCCATCGAGGAATTTACGAAGATCCTTCTTTCGGATATTGGTAGCCTGCTGAATCTTCGCCGCTGTCAAACTGACCATGCTCAAGTCATTTCCGGTAAGCTCAATCTGGTCCTTTACGTCGGCTGAGCGGACGAAGGAGACGCCATCACACAAATCGACGGAGCGAACCCTCTTCTCTCCCAAAAAGTTCCTGATCTCAACGGTGTTTGCGCGGATGGCCACGTTGATGGGAAAATGGGAATACACGAACCTCATCTTGTAGAGGAAGCCGCGTGTGACACCAACCATCATGTTATCAATGTGGGAGCAGATGGTCCTTACGGTGGCAAGCTGTTTTCGGGTGGCAAACCAAAGGTCGAGGCGGATGTGGGATCCGTCCTTTCCAACCTTGGCAATGTCCATGTTCACGTGGGAGAACTCACGGACGAGCTCTCCACGGGGGCCGTTGACAACAATCTTCCTGGCCTTGATTTCGACGGTCACTCCATCAAGGATTTTAATGGTACGGGAGGCGAGAACGGTCTTCATTGTGATTGATTGATAATGTGCTGTGGGGGGGGGG
>BRYC01000904.1:0-21967 GCA_030267985.1 Parmales sp. scaly parma
TTTTCCAAGTCTCCAATGTCCTGGTTGAAGGCCGATGCTTCGTAGGACATGTCGTCCATGTCTTCGACCGAGCTGACGTCACACTCTCCAATGGGCGTGTTGAAGGCTGATGCGGCGTCGAACATGCCGTTCATGTCCGTGACCGAGCTGCGATCGAGACAAGAAACGTTGATCGAGAAGGGTGTGGGAAGCGAGATTGGTTACGTGTCAGATGTTGTTTTGAACGTGGTGCTGTGACCAACAATCAACGAAAACTCACTCACGTAAGATTGGGGGGCAACTGTTAGGGTTACTGAAGAATGGGTTTCCATCAAATTTTGTATCAAATTTTGTGGAAAAAGGGAAAATAAGCCCTCCACCCCTCGATTTTCATACTGTGGCTTTCAGGTCGCAGGTTTTCGACTTCTTTACATGCTTCGTGATTATGGTCTAAATAGTATATGTCGGGTGTTACTGTACATGGTGGCGACCTGTGGCGCCTTTCGGTGTGAATGTGTAATTCACACCAAATACAAGAGAAATGTGAGATTATTCAACGTCTCTCCCCCCTCCCACTCCTCTCCTCCCAGACCTCCACAACGAAAAAAGAAAGCAAACAACAAGTACTCTCAGTACTCAAAAACCGACCAGCTCGCCCAAGACCCTTGGGATCAACAATTCCTTATACAACAACAACAAATTAAGGACGAAACAAAAGATTCTCAGCAATCCTCGTCTGCTCCATCTTCTATGGAGTTTCCTCAAACCAACTTGATAGACCCGGTGGATCCTACAACTTTTGGTTTCGTGCCGCTGGGTATGATATCGGCAGCTCACGGTGTGCACGGCCATGTTCGCATAATCAAGGCTGAAACTGATTTTGGGATTCATCGCCTTTGCACACCTTCTATTGGTGCGATAGGTTTGCGCCCACAAGGCCGAAAGTTTCCTAGGTTTGTGGGCGTAATCGAGGGCAGGCAGGTTATGGGAAAAGAAAAAAATGCCGATTTTGACTATTTGGTCAAGTTCAAAGACATAAATGACAGAAATGCTGCCTCTCGGCTGCGTGGTTGCGAGGTGTTTGGCTGGATAAATACCACCACCCCTACTTCTACTTCTACTTCTACTTCTACCCCCACCCCCACCCCCACCCCCACCCTTACCCCTCCCACTCTCCCCCCCGACGAATTTCTTGTCCGCGACTTGGTTGGGTGCAACATTCACCTTGTTGGCAACAAACAGGACAACAAACTCGGCACAATCTCATCGATTATCCTGAAGGAACACGCGTTAGCCCACGATAATCTCGAAATAAAGCTGTGCAACGCGGGCATTGTGGATGAATTCAAGTTCGCTCTCATCCCCTTTGTTCCAACGATTGTTCCAACAGTTGATCTCAAGTCGAAGCTTGTGTACATCGACCCGCCCTCTGGTTTGCTGGAATCTTGCACATTTGTCAGGAGAGAGAAGGTAGTCATTAGGGGCTTGTTGCCTGGGACGCCCGCTCGGCCGCCGGCCTAAAATTAGATTTTTCTTTTTTGGTTTAAAAAATTTAATGACATTATATTTTCTACTCTCCCCCCCTCCTTTCTAATAGGGCTTGACCCAACTTGCCTCGCCAGTCACTTGATTGTAGTAATAGCTGGCGTTTGCACTGTCGTCCCAATGCTCAACCCACTCCTCTCCCCCTCCTCCCCCCCCCTCTTTTGGCTCTTCAACAACCACCTCCGGCATGGCAATGACGTCCCAAGCGTGCTGCCTCTTCCTGCCCTTGGAGTGAATGTAGTTCCAACAGTTGACGCAGTACCTATCCAAGCAAGTTGTGCACCTCCTCGTCGCATACTCTGCCATGCACTCCACGCAGTAGCTCCGGTACTCCAGTTCTCGCTTTAGAATTTCGTAATTCTGTAGCATCCACAACCTCTCCTTTTGCCCCCTGACAAAAGCCTGGATTCTAATGCAGCTCTTTTCCCTTTGCTCCTCGTTTCTAACTTTGCTTAGCTGCATCCTCGCTATCTGCGCGAAATTGAACTTTTCCCGCGCCTTCTTGGTTCGATATGCGTTCTGAACACGCAGCACGTACAGGAGCATCTCCTGCTCCTTGTGCAGCGCGTCTAGGCTCCTCTCCAGCTCTTCGTCTTCCTCCTTCTGCACCTGCTCTTCCGCGTAAAGCTTCTTCCTCTTCTTGAACCTTTTCTTGGCCCTGTTCTTCCTCCATCCGCACTGCGCCGAGCGAAGAAGGTGCGAATTAAATTGGGTGGGTTAGTTCAAAAGTGATTGTAGCCATTTTATGTCTGTAGCCATTTCGCGCACTTCATTGCGAGTATTATCGTCTTCATCAAGGCTCCCTCGCTTCGCTCGCTCACCTGCAGCCTCACAACGCTCTTGAACAGCAGCAGCGCCTCATTCTGCTCTCTCTTTACCTTCAGCTCTTCGATCCTACCCGCCATGTTTACCCTGTTCATGTTGCCTCTGTACAGCGCTTGCAGCCTGGTGGCCGAATTCGACTGCTCTTGACGCTCCAACCTCTCCTTCTCCTTCTTCTCACCAATCTCCTTCTTGGCGAGTTTCCCCCTGATCAAGCTCTGAACCTTTACCGCCCCAGCCTCCTCCTGCTTCTTCTCCCTCTTTTTCTGAACGTCAATCTTCGCGTTGCGGATTCTCACTCTCCCCTGGAGCTTCGTCGCCATCCCCCTTTGCTCCATCTCATCAGCCATCATGTCGAGTTGTTTCTGGTGGTTTAGTTCTTGCTTCAGCAGCTCCATTTTTGCCTTTCTTCCCGTCATTTCTGCCTTGGCCGTGCGTTGGCGATTCTTGTTCTGGATAATCAGGGCTGCGTAGTTCATCTGCTCCTGCTCGTACTCCGCGCTGTTGGCATTTCGCAGCTTTTTCACCCGCATCCTGCTCACGAAGAGTCGCACGTTTTGCTGAATGATCAGTGCGTTTTCTCCGTGCAACTTCTCCTGCTGCAGCATGTATTCTCGCTGCAGGACAAAGTACCTCCCGAGCGACTTGTCCTTGAGCCACTTGTTCTTCTTTTCCCGAATTGCTCGAGTCGCACGCCGCGCCTTCATCCCCCTAAAACTGTTTTGCACCTTGAGCGCCGAGCCCCCCATTTCCTGTTCAAACTTGTCCATTTTCTTCCTTTGGTACACCTTCGAGGCTGCGCCAGTTGAGAGAGTTGTTAGTTAGTGTGAGGTGTGGAGTGGTGTGGTAAAAATTTAGTGGTGTGGTGTAATCTCACCTTGTCGCTGCCTCAGCCTCGACTGAATCACTGTGGTCGCCCTCCGCTTCTCTACCTCCTCCAAGATGCTCGCCATCCTCATGTCCCTCTTCACTCCCAACTCTATTCTCGTATTCCTGCCTCTCAGCATCCTCTGCAGCAGCATGGCGCTCTCTTTCTCCTTGGTCCGTTTGGTTTCTCGCCGCAGCAAAATGCGCTTCTGGGAAGATCTTGCCCGGAACGCCGTTTGAATCATGAGAGTGCTCCTCGCCTCTTTGCTAAACTGGGCAGCCACCCACAACCGCTTCCTCGTAATCCTCTTTTTGCAGATGTGCATCCTCGTTACCGACTCGATCTTGGTAGCTGCCCTTATCCTGACCTCGTTCTTGGCAATGTTGCAAACCTTGATTGTTTTGGACAGCTTTTGGATGCATCTGGCAGCCGCGTGCCGTTCCCTCGTGTCTTCCACATTCAAAAAGGCCAAAAAGCGACGGATAGTCGTTTGGATTGTTCTCGCCGCCCTGTACTGTGCGAATAAATTGTTGTCGTCGTAGATGAGGCAGCGGTTGTAGTAACCCCTGAACAGCTGCGCGCCGCAATTTTAATGAAGCCGAGTGGGTTAGTAGAGTACCTAGCGTGCCTGCCGCTTGCTGTTCGCTTCGCGCTTGCTGCTCGCTCACCTTCTGGATGCGGACGCAAGAGTCAGAGCGAATTTTGTATTCCTTGAGGAGTTTGACTCGCCTCGCAGCTAAGCTTGTCAACACGCAAGATTGAATTTTAATCGCGGCATTTTTTTCCTTTTGCTCCCGAACAATTCTCTTTGCATTGCGGAGCAAGGAAAGATTTATCCAAGCATTCTCAATGACGCGGGCAGCCCACTTAATTTTGAGGGAGTGGGCTCGAGCGGCGGCTACGATTCTACCCCCAATTCCGCGCCACCGCCTCTGGACGTTGGTGGCTGCGCGGAACTCTCTCTTCTCCTGGGTCACCGCAATTCCATTCCTCATGCGAATGCAAGCCTGTAGCTCTAAAATGGCGGCCGTTTCTTCCACTTGCTTCTCGTACAAGGCCTTGTTCTTCCATTCGTGGAAAAAATCGACAAACTTGATGTGCAGGAGTTTGACAAAAGTACGCCCAATTATTCGAGAGCTGAAGGTCTTCAGAAAATCGGTTGCGTGCAACTGATTTGTCTTGTATTTCACAAAACGTTTCATCACGTTGAAGGCGAGCCGGTAGTAGTTGAAGATAAGCGTTTTGCCAACGTTCGCCAGCTTTTCGAAGCTCCACGTTTGGGAAAGTGTCTTGGTCCTGATATTGGTCACGACGTGCTGTTGAGAAACAGATGCCACGCCGCGCTTCACGGCACGATCGTAATCGCGCATTTTTATTGACGACTGCTCGAGCTCGCGGCGCAGGTTCTCTACCAACTGAGCTGGATCATGGTTTGATTTTTGTTTTGATAATGACATTGACATTGATATTATTTTGGATTTGGATTTGGTAGGGGACGGTGAGAAGATCTTCTTCTTTCGGAAAAAATTGGAACCTATCGTGATGTCGTCCTGGGTGTGGAGGATACCCGTAGCCGTAGCCGTAGCCGTAGATGCGACATCGTCGTCGTCAAATTTATTTTGGCCTAGCAACTCTCCCTCCACCTGAGCCAGTTTATGAACGAGCCGGAGCGAGAGCAAACCATCCGTGAGGCTGGAGGTCGTTATGACGTTATCGTCGTTCGTGGATGGAACTGGAAGGGAACCAAAACGGGCGGTGTTCTTGACGGCAACGTTCAGCATCGACTCAATGTCGTGCTTGGAAAAATCAAAGTGGTGCACACTCAACAAATTTCGCGCTGCTGACACCAGTATCGTGTCGTCATCGTCATCGTCATCGTCAACATCAACACCGCTCTTCAGTTTTGCGAGCAGGGTGGCAGCAACTGGATCCAGAGATGAATTTGAATTTGAATTTGAGGTTGAGTCCTTGAACTTGTGCATCAGCTCAAACATCTCGCTAACGTGGCGAACGTTTAATCGGATGGTGGAGGCAATCATCCGCAGCTCGGCAATGTTCTGCCGGTGCCGAATTGCCTGGACACTGGCCAAAGATGTGTCAACGAACGGAGCAGTTGAAATGGTCTTCGCATTATTATACACTTCCTGCTTGAGTTTGTTCTCGAGGATTTCCGCGTTTTCGAGCTCTTTCTCGAGACGCTGCATCTTGCGAACCTCAGTTAGAGCCTGCTTCTTCTTCTGGTGTAAGTCGGACTTCAGTTTCTTCTTTTTCTGATGGATACGCTGGGTTGGGTGTGAGTTGGAGTTGGAGTGAGACTTTGTAAGTTTTTGTAGATCATCAATCAGAGGGGCTTGCTTGATGAGGTCAGCTTTCGTGTGGCCGTGGTCAAACGTGGGGGCTTGCTTATTGGGCCGTAGCTTCCGGAGCGCATTGACATCCAGGAAGAACACATCAGATGGTGAAGGGAGTGTTGAAGAATTTTGTTTGTTGGAGTTGGAGTTGGAGTTGGAGTTGGAACGAGGCATGTGGTAAATTATTTGTTCAGACGACTTTGATTGTTTCTTGTGATTATGTCACAAGACAGGGGGGCATGATATTTATATAGAATTGAGCTGCAAAGCCTTTAAATGTAACTGATAATTGAACTGCGCAATAATTTACAGTGCAAAAAAATAAAAAATTATTCAGGAAAAAGAGGAAAAATTAAAAGAAAATACGCCAACAAAACGTTCAAACGTTTTAAATGGAGAGTACTGGCTTTGGCTTCCTGCTGGTTGACGTGGTATTTTTTGCGTGCATAATAACTGTTCTTTTTTCACAAGAAATTAACGAGACTTTTGATTTGTTTGGTAAACATTGTTCAAATAAAAAGCAGCAAGTGATTGATACACTTTCTAAGTGGCGGTTTGATTGTTGGAGTGGACGGGATAGGTTTTGGAAGTCAGATGATTGGTCGCGAAACAAATCGTATTAATAAAACCATGCCTTTATGATATAATATTGCCATATAGAGTGAGGCTGGATACTTTGTAGCGTTTGTTAAACATATTTGATACATATTCTCGAAACAAGGCTCAAACAGGTGGTATCAATTTCTCCGCTTTCTGTCACTTCCTCTTCTCTTTTTTCTCTTCTCCACTTTCTCACTTTAAAATTCTCACCGCTCCAACATCTTGTCTCTTGCAATTACATCCTCGCTAAACTTTAAAAGGAACACCGTTTTATTCGCTCCCCCCTCATCTACGCTGTGCGCGGTAACTTCACACGCAAATCCGCTTCCGTCCAACACTCCTTTCACGATTCCTGCGATGTACGAGGCGCAATTCAACGATCCCAAGTGGGTCGGCACTGAAACGAAATGGTTCGTTACGGGCGTAGCTTCGTGGATCATGTATTCCTGGTCTCCGTCAACCCCCTTCTCCAGCGAGTCCGCCGCCTTCCCAAACAAACCTTTCCACAACGTTTCGGCTACGAATTTCAACGCCCCAATCACCCGGACCTCTTTCATGAACTTTCGCTTGTTCCCCCCGGCGGCATCGCCACGGAACGAGTAGAGCTCCAGCACCCGCAGCCCGACGCCATACCCACTGTTCTGGAGCTCTGTCTCTAGGTCGCCTATCGAAAGAACTCGTGATTGGTGATAATTCACGAGCTCTGCATAAAGATATGCAAACGCCGACAGGGAAACCACGTCCTTTCCTTTCCCAATAGTTTTGTCAAGCGTGGAAACGCTTTTGTCATTATGCTGTAGCATAATATAACGGGCCGGTTGTAAATGGGGGGGTTTAAAAAGATAATTGATTGAGGAGACAGGGGCAAGAGGGTAGGTGGGTTTGGTATTGTGTTCAGTATTATGTATTTGTGTGGTGATATGTAGTGTCCTATAGTGCTATATCGAGCGTGATCAAATTTCCAATACAAAAGTGAGGCATATAATATAAAATTTTCAAAGGAAATTATTAATAACCAAATTACCTCCTTCCCAAAGTTCTCTCACCCAAAGGAAGGCTATCACAGGTAATATAGATTCGTGGATCTGAGGACAATGAAAACTCCAGCAGCAGCTCTTCAGGAGGCACTCGCCCAATTCTTCAATTTCGAAACAACTTCAATTGACGTTGGTCTCTATGGTGCTGAAGTCATCCTCACCAATTTACGGTTGAAGCTTGAGCAAATCAATGATGACGACGAGTATCCATTTACCGTTGCTGGATCGTTGGTCGAGCATGTTCACATCACCATCCCCTGGTCCGCCTTAACTATCTCCAAAGCTTCAGTTTCAATGAGCGACATATCACTCGTGTTGCGCCCCAAAAACGCATCGTCGGCCTCCCAGGAGGAGCTGAGGAGGAAAGCCAGGCAGCAGCTAATAAAAACCGCCGAGAATTACATGTTCTCACAGGCTGCTGCAGCCAATTCCAATTCCCATGCCGCAAACGCGGCAAAGGCGGCAAAGGCGGCAGATGTCTCGGCTGCTTCCTCTTCTTCAATGTCTTTCATGTCCAAACTCTACTCTTCAATCTCATCGTCTTTAATTTCACGAATGTTCTCTTCCCTCGATTTCTCAATGGATAACCTCAACTTTACCCTCGTCCAAGACAAAATGTCGATTGGTTTGAAGATGGAGCGTTTTTCGATGTCCAAGCTTGCAACTTCGCAGGATTCCGACCTCGTCCACGACATTGCGAAGAAAATGAAGATTGAGGGTTTCGGAATTTACGTAAAGAGTCACACACCCTCGCAGACCAATAATACTGTTACCACTGCCCTGCAGCAAAAGGTTGCGCGAGGTCTTTCGTTCACGTCCTTGTTTGCGACCGAGAACGGGATCCTCGATGAAGAGCTAGAACCCATCAATATCGATAGCAGTTACGACAACAACAACGGCAGCAACAACAGCAACAGCAACAGCAACAGCAACAGCAACAGCAACAGCTTTAATAACAATCCCCAAGCCCAGCAGGACGATCAGAGCACCCTCCTGGAGAATACACTGGCAAATCTCAAGCTCTTTCGTCCGCTCACACACCCCGGCGCACAGGACTACATCCTAAAACCGTCCACCGTCACCTTTTCGGTGTCTCTGCAGTCTTCAATGATCTTGGAAGGCGCCGACACAAATTCCTTCAAAAAATCCACCCCCAAATCCAAATCCAATTTCACCCCCAGCCCCAACCCCAACCTTACACCCTCAATGGAAGTCTCAACCTCCCCAACCTCCTCCAACACCTCCTCCACCCCGCAAGCTGTCATTCTTGCCGAATTCGACTCCCACGTCGACTTCCACCTAACTACGAAATCGTACCACACCTTGAACTCCTTCACCTCTGCCGTGACGCGAGCTCAGAGAGGCCGACCGAATATCTTGCCTCTCCACGACGACCCAAATCCGACCCACAACGAACCGGAGCATCGCAACAACCCAGCCGCGGGCAAATTTTACCACCCGCGCAGATCGATAAGGGTTTGGTGGCAGTATGCCACCTCCTGTGTTCTGTCGGAGATTAAGGAGAACAACAGCAACAGCGGTAGATCGAACTTTACCAAGATTGAGCAGCAGCGGTCCCAGTACATTCCCCTTTACGTGTCGCACAAACAGAATGAGAAAAATCCCGAAACCCACCCTCCCCTCAGTCAAAACCAGCTAACTCGCTACTATAAAATCGAGGACGACCTTTCAATCGAGCAGATTCTCCTATTCCGCGCGCACGGGCGTCAAAAAATCCAGCAAGACAGGCACAACAACAACAACATTAGCGAACATTTATCCCCTCAAAAGTCCCCATCCTCGTCCTCAGCGTTCCCAGCACCATGCCCAAGCTCAAGCCCAAGCTCAAGCCCAAGCTCAAGCCCAAGCCCAAGCTCGACCCACCCCACAACCTCGTCCTCGCATTCCTTGGCCAATTTTTTCCTTTCAAAGGCTAACAGTGCAAAGGTGAGCAAGCGAGACGAGGCGAGCTAGCCTTGTGGTACGAGCCACTACTGAACTAACACCATTTGGCGAAGCTGAAAATCAACAAAAAACTCAGCTCGGTGATGGAAAACGACCAATTCTCGGACTCAGACTCGGCAGACTCCTCCGCCGAAAGCAGCCAGTTTGATAAGCTTGCGAGCGAAATTCGGCAGCACTTGATGCTCATGGAGAACCAGCAGACTGACAGCGACTCTAATTCCGCCTTACCAGCCTCTAAGTCCATCTCCTTCTCGGTGGCGATCATTATTCCGAGCGTCACCCTCAAGCTGACCTCCGTAGGAGGATCCTCCTCCAGCGAAGGGAGAACCAACAGCGTCAGCAACATCAACATCAACAGCAACAGCAACAGCCACAGCCACAGCAGCAGCAATGTAAAAGTTGACAACGACTCAAACTCGGATTCAGACAACCCAAACACATTTCAATTTGAGTTGGCGGGAGACGGAAGGAGAACGTCATCGTTGACCAAATCTTCAATCTACAGCTCCCCCACCCACAACAACTCTCGAATCCGTGGCCCAAATTTTGGTTCGATAGATGATGATGTGGGGGGCGAGGAAACCGAAAATGAGGTTTTGAGCTTTGTGCTAGACGGTATCAAGATCGACGTGGACTCCTCCGGGGACAATTGTCAGGCATGTCACTTCTCTCTCGGCTCACTAAGGGTGTGCGGCAATGGGGGTGATGCAACATTGTTGAGCATGGGTGGTAGTGTTGGCGGTGGCGGTGGCGGTGGCGGTGGCGGTGGCGAGGGCGAGGGCGATTTCGATTCAAGTGACGAGAGTGAAAATATTGACAACGACAATGACAATGACAATGACAACAACAGTAACAGATCCAAAAGCTCGTTCAAAAACAAGAATCTGGCCATCGACGGCGTCACGCGCATGTCGCGCATCCTCGAGTACAACAGCGAACTCGACAAAACCAGACAACAGGTCAACAGCTCGACAACTCACCTGAGCAAAATTTTCATGTGCGAAACGAACTTTCAGAAACTCATTGTCACCTGCCACGGGAAGGCCATCACAGACATAATCGCTTTTTGTACCGACACCGGGTCGTCAGCTCCAAAAAAGCTCGTGCCACTGAAGTATACAGAGTTGCGAGCGTATGTTGAGCAAAGACAAAAGTGCAAGTCTTCCGATTCAATCAAGCACATTTTGTATCACAAAACCAAGGTCTCGCTATCGTTCAATTTTGATGGCTGCGAAGTGCTTATTCCCGTATCAGGAGACAATAATGGCAATAGCAATGGCAATAGCAATGGCAATAGCAGATCCGAATCCAACGGCGCCTCTTTCTTTCGATTCAAAATCGAAAAAGCTAGTGTCCGTTCTGGAGATCTCTTCCGCTCTTCGGAGCAGGTGCGTTCTTGGTGTTCCCCCGACGTCGACGTGGGCGACTCCGCGGACGACTCCTCGGCCGCCGACTCTGATGATCAACAATCACAATCTTCATCCAATTCCCTCGAAGAATTTCAGCTCCCCGCGAATAGTTACAACAGTGATGCGTTCCTCGCATTCGGCCACGTAGACAACGACGACAGAATTGACCAGCTCATTGCCGAAGTTCCGCACCAATTCTTTCAGCACACGCACGTGTCGTGTTCCGCAATCACGTTTGACCTGCTGAGTGAAAGCAAAATTGTTCTCCCGGCTCTCAAGTTCCTTGCAAAGCCGTTGTTTTTCAACGTGCTGATCTCAGAGTGTCTGGTTGATGGCTTGGACAGGCAGCCAGCCCGGCGTTTGTCTGTCTTCTCGAGCGACCTCAAGCTCAACGTGAGCGAGAAACGCTTGCTATCTTTGGTCCGGGTGTCGCAGTTCGTCAGCGATCTAACCCCACCAGCAGCAGCTTCAACAGCCGCAGCAGAGACTTTTTCACGACACACACACACACTCCCACCGAGGATTGCCTTGCTGGCTGGCCACATAATCGTGAAGATGCGCATTGACTTCCAGAAGTTGGTTGTCTCAGTGGTTGCCGACGAGGACAACGTTTCTCAGACGCAGCGAGAGATTCTGTTAGAGGAAACGCTGAGCGACTACTTGTCCCAAATGTCCTGTTACTATGCCATCGGTTGCGCACCGATGGCCAAGGCAGTGATGTGCTCGAAGCAGCTCTTCGTCGATCGGATCTGCGGCCTCGGTTGCACTGAAGAGAAGGCGTTCGAGTACATGGACACAATAGATTTGATTATTGAAGACGAGAATGCTTACGATAGCGATGACGAGGAGGAAGATGAGCAGGAGCAAGAGCAGGAGCAGTACCAGGCGTCGGATGGATCGGTTTTGTCAAATGAAGATGAAGTGGATGATTTCAACCGAAACAATCCACTTCTTACCAATTTTCGGCGGTCAACCACCGCCACAGACGAGAGATCGTCGCACTCCCGCAGACCTTCAATCTCTCTTCTATACATGCAGCAACAACGCTTGCAGCAGGAATTTCCCACAGCCGGTGGTGGCGGGTCCAATTCCGACTCTGACGATTCCAACTCGACCAACGGCAGCTCGAACAACAACAATTCATCCACGACGAGCTCGTCGTTCGACAACGCCGTCGACGAGGGGGTTAACAGAAAACTCGCGAAAATCCTACCCGTAATCATCGCAGATTTCAACACCATTTGTGCCGCTGAGGCGCAGCGCGAGCTTCTTGTCACCGAATTCGATAACCTCACAGTGAGTTTGTTAGATTTGGTGTACGACAGACGTTTGACAATGAGCGCGAACTCTGTGAGTTCCAAGAACGGGGCAGGGGTATATTTCTTTAAATGCAAGCCAAAAAAAACGAGTCTGCACAATGTTTTCGAAGAGACAGCGATGGGAATGTTCGCCAGCAGCAAGCCGAATAACGATAACGACAATGACAATGGCGATGGCGATGTCAGCAATACTCCCACTCCAACTCCAACTTCAACTCCCACCCCCTCAAACAACAACAACAACAACAATAACAACAATAACAACAATAACAACAACAACAACAACAACAACAACAACACCAACAGCAACGTATTTTTGATCACTCACACGGAACAAGACAAGGAAAATGGATTCTCGACCGGCGGCTTTCCGCAGGCTTGCCTACTGTCGGACGAGGTCTCCTCCCTCGCCTCAAACAACCGCCAGCGCGAAATAACAAACCACCTGAACATTGACGTGTTCGACCTTGTTTGCTGCCCTCGTGCGCTCTCCGATACTTGGATTGTCATGAATTCGTTGATTTCGGCTTTCACGGCAGAAAATGGAAAACAAAATGGAAACTCATCATCACCACCACAGCAACCAGAACCCACAGCTGTTGTGGATTTCGTTCCTCACTCACTCAACGTGAAGATTAAAAAGTTCGCGATGCTGTTCACCTCGAACGAGCTTGACCCTTTCACGCTACTCACGATGCGGAATTTTACTTTTGAGCAAATTGCCGCGAATCCCGAAACGTCCCCCCTTCTCGACAAAATTCGAATGCTTTCCCACGATTTCTACCTATACGACCTGACTTTGGAAGGACAGGGCTACCCGAAGATAATTTCTTCTACCGTCACCACCACCACCAAAAATAACAACAACAACAACAACAAAAGTGAAATTCCCTTCTTTTTGGAAATGAGGAGACCAGGAAACTACTGGAAGGCACCATCAGTCACCAACGTCACATTCAACAACGTTAACTTCAACATTGTTCAGCGATGGATGAACGAGGCATCGCAGTACTGGACGAAGCCAGACATGCTAATGGGCAATTTCTTGGAAACTTGCATGCCGTCCGAGTTCGACAAGAACGGGAACCCGCCCCCCTTCATGACGTGGAGCATGGTTATGAACAAATCGGCGCTGCTGATGCCGCGCAACGTTAGCAACAACTTGGATTTGGCTGCATTTGCATTTTACAAATTGAGCGTGTTTAACTCGTTCGAGGCGGAGACCTTCTTGAATCCAACTGGCGGGGCGGTCTTGAATCCAACTGGCGGGGCGGCAGAGCAGCAGAAAAAGTTCAGCAGGGCGAGCAGGGCATCGTTCTCCCCAGCTGTCACCCCCGCAACAAACAATTCCTGCAACGATTCAATCTTTTCAGAGGCTTTTGCATCCTTCGACCAGACCGACGAAGACGACTTTCACGATGCTGAGCAGAATTTATTCGGAGACAGCAGCACACCCAATAATAGTCAAAGTCAAAGCAGCTCAGAAGAGGGAGAATCAACCTTCTCTTTAAGCTCAATTCCACGCTACACGGTGCGGTTAAAGGAGCTCCGAATTTTGACAGCGCTCGGGAAAACTCTCGAGGACGGAAAATCGGAGTGCCTGACGAATGTACTGGAGGGCATTGAAGCGCCGTCGTTTCACCCCATTGCGGACAAGCAGCAAGTTTACAACGTGTTTGACGACACCGAAGTGGAGAACCACGTTCTAGCTTCTTACTTTTGGCGGCAGGTCACCACCGAAAACACCAACTTGGAGATCATTGTAGACTACGTTCCTCACACAATCATGACCGAGGGCAGTTTGCCCTACAAGCACGTTTGGGTGTCGGACACCTTCTCCGTCAACTCCGAGCCCAGTATGCCTCTCCATTTGAATCTCTCCATGAGCCAATTTTACCTTTTGCTCTCGTTCTACTACTCGAATCTGGGCGACCTTCCGGTTATGTTTCCGTTTTCGGAGGACGAGGTTAAGCTCTACTCGCTTTACCCCGACGTCCCGAAGAACTGGCCGGAGTACGGTTCAACCGCCTGGGTCAAGGAAATGAGGGCCTGCTCGAGTGATTTGCAGATGGACATGAACGTGAGCTTTTCCAATTTCAAGTGGACGTGTTCCTTCGACACCGAGTACTTTTCCAGGGAGCTTGACTGTTTGTTCATGTGTGATGGTGGCACAGGTGAAACCAAACCCGCTACGCTACCGGGTCCAACCTTACACTTTGAAAACTTCACGCTCAGCAACACAACCGACGTCAACGGACTTATGAAGGTCGGGCTGGGGGCAACGAAGATGGACATTCGCAAAATGCCAACTGCCGACGAAAGCAAAATCAACCACATTCGCTGCGGGAATTCGGAGGAACAACAAAATAAATTTTCAAAGGCGTTTGCCGACTTGCATTTCGGACTTGAAAACGGCAGGCACACACTGGAGGAGAACATGCCCCTCCCAGTGAACATATCAATGTTTTACACGCCCGATCTCTGGTGCAGCGTGAATATTGGCTTGGACCAGATAGAAAGCGCGACGCACGACTTGCGGCTGCTTTGGCAAATGTCCGACTATTTCGGGAGCTACTTTAAATTTCCAGAGTACGGATTCCCGTACTTCGTCGCGGAAGCCCGAATGAATGAACAGGCATTACTGAACGGCCTTGGCGGGGAGGAGAGAGAGAAGCAGCAGGTGAGCGGAGTGAGCGGAACAACCAATTAACCGTGTAAAAACCTAACGCACGTCCTGCCGCCCTCCGCCCTCGCACAGCAACAAAAACTTGAGGAAGAATGCCCAAACGTCGACATGCGGATTTGGCTCACCAAGCCCCATTTGGTGGTACTAGACGAGCACGAAAACTTGCAGAAACCCTGCATTATTCTCGAGAGCGATGCTGGCATTTACTATAGGTACAAGACGGTCGGTTTCGACCTGTTCGAGCAGGAAGTTGTGGCGAAGGGCGTTGCGTGCGTTTTGATGACGGAGTGGATGAACGCGAGCTTATCGAGAGGAATTAGAGGAATGTCTGGGACGGACCAGAAGGCAAGCACGCTGCTGGAAGGGTTGTCGCTGTACTTCGGCAACACGTACAACTACAAAACGGACCACACCGACTACGTCATTGTTCTCCCGCTCGGGGAGGAGGAATTTAGCCACAAGCTGGTTGGAATCGAGGCGCCAACAGTAACCGTCCAACCTCTCATTTTCCCTGCTCCTCAGGCTATCAGAGCTGGCGAGCATGTGAGCAAGGATTTCGGAGGCGTGAACGTTTGCGATTTCGTGTCTAGCTATCAGGAGCTCATGCTATTGCTCAAGCTGCTGGGAACGGTTACCGGTCCACTTCCACCAGCTGACGCTGAAGCTGAAAAAGAAAACGAAGAGAAGGAGAAAACGTTGAAGACGCTGTTTGAGGAGGGGGGAGATGGGATCGTCAACGTCGAAACGGTCGACCTAGACACCAAGAGCACGTTCTCGTTCATTGCTCAGCTGTCTGGCATCCGTGTGTTCATGATTGATCCTGTCCTCGGAATGCACTTGCCCATCGTGAAGTGTTGCATTTCGAATACGCTCGTGAGCGCTTCCCAGCTCCGAACGACGGCCAGCACAACGAACAGCGTCGATGATGCAGGGGTTGGGGTTGGGGTGAAGATGGGGATGGGGGTTGGCGGGGGGATAGGAATTTCACCCGCCACCACAACCACAACCACAACCACAACCACAACCACAACCGATGAGCCGCTAGCTCTTCAAGTTGGCGCTAAAATTCACCTGTGGAGTGAGTACTTCAACAACACTCTCAAGTGCTGGGAGCCCTTTATTGAGCCGTTTAAGTGCATTGTTTTGTACGAGTCTTGGCAGTCTATCGGTCTTGGCCTGGTTGTTCGGGCTAAGTGTCCGTTTCACGTCAACATCACGGGTGCGCTGCTGGACACGCTTGACGATGCGTGGCAGACGCTGAAGGACGATTACAACTGTGCCACCTCGTCCTCGTCTTCGCCCTCATTCTCCTCCTCGTCCACCACAGAAATCTCTACCAACCCAAATTCAAAAAAACAACCCCCAATACAAACCTTTGTGAACGAGTCAATCGAGCGCGACGGTCAAATCGTTAACGTTGTCCACAACGATAACGTTCCGTTGGATAGGAACGAACGTGTGGCCTTTTCACTCCTTAACTTGGTAGGCCAACGCATCCGACTGAACCAGATTGATGACGGTGACAAGGCATCTGCGGCAAATTTGAACAGCAGCACGGCACACTTGTCGTATTTAAACCACGGGGAGCGCTCCAGGCTCAAGTTTGCCGCGACCACAACTGTTGTGAGGAACAGGACGGTCCTGGAGGTCCCGTTCGACGTTCAGCAGGAAAATCCGCTGCTGCTGAAAAAACAGCAAAACCACTTTTACGACAGTAACGTGGTGGTTGCCTCCGCCGCGAAGCGCAGGTGCGTCCACGGCATAAACTTGCAAGTAAGCGGTTTTGAGTGGCTTTCGAATATTCCTGCCGACACTCTTGGGCGGCGATTCGAATTTCTGAAGCCGCGAAACCTGGAAATCGCCTTGAAAATCAACAAGGATTGGAGGTTAAGCAACGCATTGCGCCTCCTCACGGAGGTTGCGCCCTTCAACGGCGGGAGGCAGCTGACCATAAGCAGCGTTTTTAGAGTTCAAAACAGGACGAACCACGACTTGCTGCTGGCGGTTCACCCGAGCGCGAAGTTCAATCCGCCGAGCGTCGGCGGGCAAGGGCAAAACAGTAACAACAACAACAACAACAACATCAACAACAACATCAACAACAACAACAACAACAACAACAACGAGGAACAAACCCTCCCCTACCCACCCGGCGAGCAGAAGCAGTACGGAGAATTCGAAAAGCTCGAGAGCGGGAAGAACTACAACGTTCCCCTTTTGCTCTTGGAGCAAGCTCTAAGTAATAGCAACAACAACACCAACAACACCAACAATACCAACAACAACAACAACAACGGCAACGAACCAAACAGCACCCAGCTGGGCTGCATCTGGCTCAGGCCAGACCAGAACAACGAAAACTCGACAAAGCTGTTTGAGAGCTTGTTGACCCCGGGAGGCGCCACAGCAAGCAAATCAACGTGCGCAATTAAATTTAGCTCTCAGCCGGTGCAGCTTATCAACGTGGTGAACGAGAGCTGCAACCTGTACTCGTCCAGTTTGAGTAAAAAGGACAGCGATAATAATTCTTCAATTGACGGCTTTCAGATAAGTTGTCCCGTCGAGCACAGGCAGCAAGGCATTTCTGTGGCTCCGTTTTGCTACTGTTTGGAGGTGAAGAGGAGCAAGCTGGTGAAGTCAGACACCATCGAGCAGGCAAAGATCACGGACACCCAGGACCAGATCTTTCAGGCGGCCGCGGAGGCCGCCAAGGAGGCAAGGTTGAGGATAAAACAGAGCAGCGAGGATGAAAATACCCCAGCACCAAACGAGAAAACAAAGAGGTTCCGGAAGAGCAAGAAGAAGAATGCTCACCAAACCAAGGCTGACCACCAGCACGCACCAATCACCTACAATTTGGTCATTCACGCGCCGATTGTGATTGAGAACCTGCTACCAGAGGCAGGAACGTTTGAGCTGATGCACGCCACGAAGCGGCAGGTCGTTTGGTGGGGCGTCATCGAGGCGGGGGAGAGGGTTCCAGTTCACACGGTTGGTCTTGATGCACCACTGCTGCTCTTGATAAACCTGGGTTTCTGCAGAACTCCCCACGGCGAGGGCGCGCTCATCCATAACGGAGCTCTGGTGAAGACTGCCAAGAAGGCCAACGACGAAAATATCGTCCAGAGAGGTTTGGGCAATTTGATCGAGAACATTGGGCTCATTGGGCTTGGGGGCGAATCGATTGCCACGGAAACGACGATTGTCGACGGTTGCGGACAGAGGCTACAGTTGAGACTTGAGAATGTTCTTGGGGGAGGGGGGCAAAGGAACGTGACAGTATATTGCCCATTCTGGGTGGTCAACACCACTGAGCACTTGTTGCGCTACAAGCAGGAAGGGACCAACAAATTCTGTTGCGGGACTGTAACGAGCGGTAGCGACGGTTCGCGGAAGCTGGACGGTAGTGAAAGAAACAGATCGGGTGCCAACTCCAGCAGCAGCAGCAGCAGCAGCAGCAGCAACAACAACAACATAAGCAGCAAGAAGAAGAAGAAGAAACAGAACGAAAAGGAGAGGGGCAACACTGAATCGACAACCATTTTCTCCGGAAAGCCAGGGGCGCTGTTCAAGAAAGATGGTGTGAGCGGAGAGAGAGAACTGCGGCTGATGAAGACGGAAGAGCTGCCGCTGGACCAGCTGGTTGCAATGGCGTTTATGTTCAATTTCAACGACCAGAACGTTCTGAGCTTGGGCCAGCAGAAAGTGTGCGTTCAAATGAGCGATATTTTGTGCAGCGTGACGAGTGACTGGTCGCCAGGGTTCTCGTTGGATGCCGTGGGAGTCACCCAGATCCTGAGCATGCACTGCCGCGATGGCCGAGCCTTGGAACTGTCGCTCACGATCTCCGTTGCGCCAGGAAAGCTAGGCAAGTTTACCAAAATTGTCCGGTTCTCGCCGCGGTACGTTTTGCTGAACGAGCTGGATTTGCCAATCAAGCTTTACCAAGACTCGAGCTTGTTGCATTCCAACTTTGCGTCGACGGCGGGAGGAAGGTGGGGCGAGATGAAAAAATCAGCTTTGGCCAATAATAAGACCGGTGCTGGAGGTGGAGGAGCAAGTGCTGAACGCGAACGCGAGCGTGTTAGCAGTCTGCCCAGGGGCGTGGACGTGCTATTTGGCACCCCCCTAGAGGAGGCGGGGGGGGGGGGCAGCAGAAAGGGTGACAGAAAGGAGGTGCTCTTCGGCAACTTGGACGTCACTATTCCTGAAGAACCCACGAGCTCCAATTTTGCAACCCCGTCTTCTTCGGCTGACGACGACAATAACAATAACAATTCCACGAGACCGATCTCGAGCTCGATGTGGTCACTGCGGACCACGGCTACTGCCGCAACAAAATTGCCAACGTCCGGGAGGGGGGGGGGGCAAACATTCGGCGCATCTGCGACCTCCGCCAGGTCTGGACACTTCATCGCGAGCGTGGAACCGGGAGCGCACGTTCCGTTCTTCTTGCCCGACACTAGGGCTGATCGCCAGCTTCGGGTGGACGTTGGCGCGGCATTTCACTTAACGTCGAGCTTTGCGGCCGATACCACAGGGGAATATTGCCTTAAACTAACCAAACCCAAGGACGCGGCTAGCTTGAACCACATCTCAACCAGGGCTAGCGCCTCGTACGAGATTACGCTGCCTCCGGACGATCCGGAGAAATTGGGGTGGACCGGCGAGCTAGGGGTCTGGTTCGAGACCGACTGGGGCAGGAAGGGGGTGATTGTCAAGGGCACCAAGAGGGGTAAATTCGCCTTCGACCATACTGACATTCACGCCGGGGACGTGCTGGTGAGTGTCGACGGGATAAGCGTCACGAATAAGTCTTTCGATGACATAATGGAGAAGCTAAAGACGAGGTTCAAGGAATCGAATGCGGTTGTGGATGTGGATGGTTTTGGATTTGGCGATGAGAATGAGAATGAGAATGAGAATGAGAGTCGGCCAAATCAAAGAAAGAAGAAGTCCAAAAAGGTTGCGTTGAAGTTCTTGACGCTGGAGGAGCGCATGAGGCTGGTGCGATTGAAGGCGCTGAAGCACCAGCACGGAGACGAGCAGGAGACTGCCGACGATGAATACGACCAGGATGATTTGTCGTCGCCGAAGAAAAGCCTTCCGGGAGAAGCGGACAGCATTTTAAACGTGTTTGGGTGCGGCAAGTTCACAATCAGGGACGCGGACGACGAGATGGACATGTCCAAGGCGAGGAACGAGATTATTTCTGCTTGGAACAGCACTAGCAACTCCAACGACGACTTCATTGCGGTCGAAATGAAGAATATTGCCTCGTCGCTCTTTCTCTTCGTCAAGGCTGCGAACACGAGCGTTCCGCCCTACAAGGTAGTGAACGACGCGATCGACCACGTCATTAACGTGCGACAGCGAGGCTGCGAAGGCCACCCTTGGAAAATTCTCCTGCCAGGAATGACGATTTCCTACACGTGGGAGGAGCCGATGAAGCCACGAAAGCTCTCCGTGCGGGTTCTGTCCACGACCAAGACTAGGAAGAGCTTGCACCACGCTCACCACCACTCGCACCACATGAACATAATGAGCGGGAAGAAGAAGAAGAAGTTGTTTGGGGTGGAGAACGAGCACGAGGGGGCTTACGGAGCAACGCGGACGGTCAAGTTAGATGAAATTGGCTTCAGCGAGTACCTGCCGAGCATGTGCAAGGAGGAGGACGACACGAGCGACTTGTTCTGCAGGGTTGACGCCGACGGCGCCACGAGGGTGCTGACTGTGACAGTGAACGGAAACACCGACCTGGAGAAGAAGGTGATTGAGGAGCACGTTGACGTGCTGGAGAAGGAAATGCTTATGCTGAGTGACGATTTGATCAAGTACAGCAGGCTGCAGAAAAAGCTGGAGATCAGCACGAGGGCGAGCATTGTGAGTGCGCTCGAGGCAGAAATGCACTACAAGCTGGACGACGATTTCGACATTGTTGACGAGGACGAGCGGGGAAGCAACATACTGAGGGAGAGTACTGCTCGGCCCAAATTGTTGATCGGGGATAGTTCGTTAGGGGGATTATCATCGTCATCAAGGGGAGAGGGGGGGGGGATAAGCTTGAACGAGATTAACGAGGAGCTGCTGGCGGAGTGCGAGGAAGTTTGCGAGGAAAGCAATTTCATCACCAAGACGGATCAGCTGTTTGTTGAAATAATCGAGGCGATCGGGCTGAGGGCAACGGACTTGAGCGGTCTGAGCGACCCCTACTGCGTTGTGAAGCTAATGAACAGGGACGGGGGCAGGAGGAAGATTTTCAACGGTGACCAGAAGAGAAAGACGTACTTTGTTGAAAAGACGCTCAACCCTAAGTGGAAGCACCAGGCATTCGTTTTTGACGTCAACAGGGAGGCTGTGAGTTCGACGAGGGGCTTTTTCCTTCGGGTTAGGATTAAGGACTTTAGTTTGCTTGGTGCAGGTGCGTGCGTTGTGTGCTGCAGTCGGTGGCTAATTTTATCTTACACACAAATATTCATTAAAAACGCCGCAACACTTTCGCGCACAACCACCACACAGACGAATTCTTGGGACAGACAGACGTGCAAATGCACAGCTTGCGGGACCAGAAGGAGCAAGTTGGTTGGTTTCCGCTGACCGCAAGGACCGGTAAAATGTTTCAGAGAAGTAGCAACGACAAGGTCACCGGAAGCATTAAATTGAGGCTGAGGTGGGTCCACAGCGTGCCGAGCTTGCTTGACTACAAGTTTAGCTTCGCGGTGGAGAGGCAGGAGCAGCTGGAGCACGCGGTGGGTAGGCTACAGCGGCAATTGCAGAACATCGCGAAGCACAACGAATTGAGCAGGAAGAGGCTCGTGAGCATGGCCGTTAGGAGAAACAAGAAGGAGGGAAGGAACAAGGGTTATCAAGTGCTAAAGGACGGGCAGCGGAGGAGCAGTAAGATGCTCAAGAGCGCGGGCGGCGTGATTATTAACAACAACGTGAGGCGGAGGAGCCTGAAGGTGGGCGCTGGAATTGAAACTTTTCGAAAGGACAAGCTAAACAAATTAACCATGATCAAGATTGACATGGTGCGGAAGAAGGATGTGCTGAAACTGAAGGGGGAGGAAATCAGGAAGGACAACTTAAACAAGTTGGGCAAGATGAAGAGCGCAATGGTAAGCAAGAAGGACTTGTTGAAGATCAACGCTCAGGAGAGAGTGAAGGCGATCAAACTGAGGAAAATGAGTTTGAGCCCGAAACTTAACGTTTTGAGTCCCAAGAGGAAGAAACAGAACAGGAGGAGTATATATGGGAGTGGGTTAGGGGGGCTGGAGTGTGGTGGGGTAGCGGTTGGGGTATCGGTTGGGGTAGGGGCAGGGGAAGGGGTAGGGGTAGGGGGGGAAAGCAATGCTGAGATTGACAAGGCCTTGAGCGATTTGGACG
>BRYC01000909.1:0-12354 GCA_030267985.1 Parmales sp. scaly parma
GGTGGGCGTGAGCTTTTCGACAAGAAACGGGCGTTTGCTGCATTGGCGAGCAACGCTCGACAGGCCGAAATGGTCGAGCTGGAAGACGCCAACTGTGAGATGGTTGCAAAGGCCAACGCTCTGGTGCTGAAGGGTATTTTACTGCGAGTAATGTCCAAGAAAATGAGGATGGCGTTTTTATCATGGGCTTACGCCACAGCTTCTTTGCGGGAACAGGTTTGGCAGAAGGAAGAGAAAGAAGGTTGCATTAGAGAACGAGCCAGGGAAATTATTGAGTTTGTTGTCAGTGGTCGCGACAGTTACAACAAAAAACGAGCTTTTATTGCATTGGTGAGCAATTTAAGAGATGGAATGATGGCAGATTTTCTGAAGGAGCAGTGTATCGTTGTGAGCAAGGCCAACGCGCTCGTTCTGAAGGGCTTGTTGACGAGGAAGAAGGCAGCGCTGCAAATGGCTGCATTTTCGACTTGGTCTCGAAGAACAACAAATTTGAAGCAGCAGCAGCTTCGAGACGAGCAGCAAGGTGAGCGCGAAATGGAATGATATGAAATGGCTACAGCCATCCACAACCTATTTTTTACTAACCCGTTCAATTCGCGCAGCCAAAATTCAAGAAGTCACTGCAAACTTGCAGAAGCAGAAGCAAGAGCAAGCAATGAGGAGTGCAACGAAAATGATCCAGATGATGAAAGGAAAAGCTCTCACTAGCACTTTTATGGCCTGGAAGCAATACGCGAAGGACGAGCTTGCGGATAAGGTGAAAATTTTGCGGTACTTGGCCAAATGGAAGAACCAAGGCGTATCGAAATGCTTCATCGGGTGGAAAACGATGATTGCCGAGGACAAGAAGTACAAGACAATCGTCAAGAAGTTCGTTATGAGAATGAACAATGGCTGCGTGGTGCGGGTGTTCCAGTCGTGGATCGACCTGGTGGGAGAGAACAAGAGGAACAAGATTGTAATTGAGAGGTTCCGGAAGCGCTTTGCGAACATGGAGGTGGCGAAGGCGATGGGCACGTGGTGCGTGTACAAGTTGCTTCGGAAGAGGGCCAGGTACTTAGCCCAGCGAATCTTGAACCGCGCAAACAATGGCCGCATATTGTCGGCCTGGCTGCCTTGGATTGAGTTCGTACACAACGCCAAGCTCGCAGAGGAGAGGGAAGCGAACCTGAAGTTCACGAGCGAGAAAGAACAAGTTGAGGAGAAGAAGAGGATTGCAATCGAACAAGAGTTTGCTTCGCTGCAGCAGCAGCAGCTCGACGAAACAATTAAAATCAAACAGATGTACGAGCAGCTGAAGATTGACGAAGCCGAGCGGAAGCAGGTGAGCGAGCGAAACCGCAAAATGGCTACAGACATAATATAATGACTACATCCACTACTGGACCAACCCACTCAATTTACTTCGCACCTTCTTCGCTCGTCGCAGGCAATCGGCCTCAAAATGATCCGGACAATGATGAACGGCTGCCTCACCCACGCTCTCCAGGGCTGGAAGGACTTCACCAAGCAAGAAAAATACTACAAGACCGTCGTTAAGCGTTTCGCAATTCGGATGGCGAACCGCGGGCTGATGGCAGCTCTTTCATTGTGGCAGGAGTACTGCATGACGAGGAAGTGGCTGCGGGGTTTGCTGAACAGGTGCCTGGGAGAGAAGGATGCGCAGATGCTGATGGTTGGATTCCGAGCTTGGCTCCAAAATGCTCAACACGGGCGGACCAAGTTGGAGCACTCCACCGAGCTGGAGAACATGCGGGCGAAGCTGATCTTGAAATTCATCAAATTGAAGAATACGAGTTGCTTGAGGGGGAGTTACAGCATGTGGGTGAGCTGGGTGGTTAGGAGGCACAAGGTGAGGGGGGTGGGTGATGTGGCGAGGGCGAGGAGTAATGAGGTCGAGGCGGAAGGTTCAGAGAGGTTGCAAAGGGTTAAGGACGAACACCAAGCCAACGAGGCGAAAAATGTTGCCGAGGAGCTCAAACTTGAGTTTGAGAAGAAGCACGATGAGCTTGGCGAGCACCATAAAATCGAAATGACCAAGGCGCTGGAGAAACAGAAGGATGAGCATGATTTGTTTCATAAGAAACAGGAGGAAGAATTACAGCAGAAAGAGTTAGAGCGAGCGACCGTCGAACAAAGACTCAAGGACGAACACCACGAGGAATTGCAGCAGAAAGAGTTAGAGCGAGCGACCGTCGAACAAAGACTCAAGGACGAACACCACGAAGAATTGCAGCAGAAAGAGTTAGAGCGAGCGACCGTCGAACAAAGACTCAAGGACGAACACTACGAAGAATTGCAGCAGAAAGAGTTAGAGCTGAGCCAAACCATCCAAAAACTCAAAGATGATCACGTTAAGCTTCGCTTCGAGTCAATGATGACCATTCTAATTATCAACCAACAACAACTTGCGTTTGGGAAATGGAAGAGAATAAACGAGCTCATGAGAGGGCTGGGAATTTTGTTCACAACCAAAATGCTGGCAACTCTGAAAAACAATTTTCGCATTTGGTGCGGAAGAGTTGTTCTGATCAAGTTGGAGCAGGGACCGTGGAGCGAGCGCAAGGCCAAAAAGAAGCTGGCGAGGGTGAAAATTGAAGAGGGCGTGGGCCTCACATCCCCGCCGCCGCCCCAGGCTGCTCCAGTTTCAGCTTCAACTTCAACTTCAGCTTCAGCTTCAGCTTCAGTTTCGACAAAGAAAAAGAAAAAACGATTTGATGTGAACAGAGCACTGGGGGTGTTGCTGTGCGTATTCGTCGGATTTTTTGCAATTTTTGCGAGCGCGATTGGAGTTTTGGTATGGAGTGGGGTACATGATGATGTGGAGGTGGCGTCTGTTGTGGAAGAGGTTGAGGTGGAGGTAGAGGTGGAGGTAGAGGTGGAGGTAGAGGTGGAGGTGGAGGTAGAGGTGGAAAAGATGGCAGAAATAGAGCAAGTGGAGGAAATAGAGAGGCAGAAATGGGATTTCGACGACGACGGCGAGTGCGTCCCCTTTGAGGACTCAGATTGCATTAGAGACAAGGAGTTGCACGAAGTTTTTATAATTCTGTAAATTAAATGAAACCAAAGGTTTGGTTTATAATTTTTTTCAGTCTGCTTCCAGATCAGCCATCATTGAATTGATTTTTCCGATGAGCGTTGAGACACCCGAAAGGAAGAGAGTGTATAACCAACTGTACTGCGGAGCAACACCATAAAAGCTTGAGAGAACAGGGTACATTTTCATTGTCAACATGATGTACATTCGGTCCTGAGAGTTGACATCGTCAGGGAAATTTAGTTCGAATCCAGTTGAGATTTTGTCCCAGCGCCCGTTGACTGAGATGTTGGGTCCGAAAATCAGCAAAATCATGAAGGCGCCGAAGCCGGCTGCAACGCCAATACCATTTGACAGTCTAATTATACCCAAAAGGTTGAATTTGGTCCCCGCTTGCCAACCCAACAGATTCATCAAAGCAAAAGTGAAAATTATAATAGACCCAATGCAAAAGACATGAAGAGTGATGAGTGGCAGAGTTTTGCAGAGTCGATCAGCTTCAGCCTTGTGCTTCTTGATTTGCCTAATTACTTCGTTCAATGAGTTGGCTTCCATATTCTTGACGACGAGAAGCACTTTGTCCTGCTCGTTTGTAACTCTTGGGGTGGAGAACTCGTGGCGAATCAGAATGATGACCATCATGTGAATTGCGAGAAAAAAGAGGAGGAGACCGGCTCCAAACTCGCCAACTAAGCCTCCACGCTTGTCAACATCAAGATCAATTGCAGCAAATCGAAGCTTTTGAGCAAAGAGGGTTACGAGGGCGACGATAACCCCTCCATAGAAGATGAATTTGGGAAAGAAACCATTGTATCGCTGGTAGGACGTAGAGGTGGATTGGTCATCTATAGGCTGTTTGTTCAAGTACATGGCCCAATATGTTGCAAAGACTCCCCAGCAGAAGAGACCAAGCTCACTTCGTGAATCGAATCCAACTCCGGTCACGAAAAGAGCAACGAATAAAGAAAGCACTAGTGCAATATACAACCGTGAGGTGATTGCATTCACGCACAACAGGTCCAGTATGAAGTCAAGACTGTGAGCCACAAAAGTGGTTGACTCTGAGGGAAATGAGCTTCGGTCAGAACTTTCTGCAATCGAGTCTGTGAAGACTTCAGAAGCCCCAACTCGGGGTTATCCGACACGCCATACATCTTGTCTAGCATACTGTCAATTTAGTTTTACTTATAATTTACAAGATTATGCTACTAATGATAGCATATGCTATGAATATGCTATTGCAACGATCTTTTTGCGAGTTTTTTTTTAGTAAATGTCGTGCCCAATTAGCTATGAGCTCGCTCTTAACTTTCACAACACAACCTATCAACGCAACGAAGATAACAGTTGCTTGTTTCTTTCTTTAGATAAATTCGATTACCTCCAATGTGTTGAGCAATGTGGCAATCTCAACTCAACAATGGCAGTTCCACAGTCATTCATAGAAGAGCGAACTCTGAAGCGGCGAATTTGGCCCGACGGAGGGGATCTGTGGTGGCTTGGAGGATATCGAAGCAGTCTCACTGACGATTTCGTTTGGCAAGATGGATCTGACTTCATTTACAGTAACTTTCAATTTGGCGAACCAAACAATTTTGTTGGTACAGAAGATTGCTTAGTTGCCGGGGCCACAGGCTGGCGAGATGCATCCTGCACATTGAAATTCAATTGCCTGTGCCAATCTGGCTCGACTCTGACCGATGATTTCCTTCATTTTGGCAAGCAGGATATTGAGCGTTCATCTTCATCTCTACCCGGACAACATTGTGTTGTTGGGGATTTCAGCACATCTTTGTGCGCTAGTAATACAATCCAATCATACTTAGGTGCCGTCCAGCTGCTCCTTGTCCTGGTTTTCTTCCTGGTCAAATTCTTTGCCCTCACCAACTCTAGCATTTTGCCTAACAAGGATGAAAAGCGCGACAGTATTACAACAACCACATGCTCTCCTCGAGCATGTACGTGGCCTGTGCGGGTGTTAGTTTCATAGATTTGGGTTTACCCTTGATGGGATGGTATTGGGTTGCCGGGAGCGTCTTCTTCCCACTTGTCTACATCCCTCTCTCGACCCTCCTGGTGAGCGAGCAGGAACACTTGGCGAAGGTGATGTATTCGTTCAGTAAGGATCCCGAATTCAAGGAGTTCTGGGCGTCCAAGGTGAAACATGCTAGGCGCTGGGGGAAAGGCATTGGCGTATTCTTGTTCCTTACGTCTGTTGGTGGTGCTCTCGGTGATGGCAACGGTTTGAGAGGGTTTGGTTCTTTCGTGATATCTTTCGTCTCCGTCATGACCTTGTACACACAGATTACCTTCCTGCAAATTCTGACGAGGGGCCATTCTGCAACAATTCACACAATGGGAGATAAAATTCTAGCGGCTTTAAGGGAAGGGAAAGACCGAACGATGGAAGAAGAAATAGATGATGCTGTGGCTGAGCACGCGGATATGATGAGTTTCTCAAATAAAACCATGGGGGCGTCGCTGTATGCACTCTTGTTCTTTCTAGTCGGGGGATTTGCTGGTTGTGCGTCAGTTTGCATCCTTCTCCTCAAATCAGGTTTCCCGGATGCGATAGTTTTCATCGGTATATTGATCGCATTTGCGGCAGTTGGCATTGGTATCCTTACGGTTGCCACGTCCTTCGTGAACCTGCTCTCAAGTCTCGGTCAGAACTACAACATCTTCTTGAGCTCTCTTGCGAGCGCAACCATGTGCCAGGCGAGCAACAAGGCGTTTGGGGATCCGATGGCCGTCCAGTCGATGTGCTCCTCGGTTGAACGGCGGAAGGAGCACGTGTGGGTCCTGTTCGCTTATCCAGTTGATGACACGCTCGTGTGGGGAACGTTGACTTACTTGGGGGCAGCCTTGCTCTTCACTTTTGCTTAAATAATATAAAATAATATAGAAAGATTGTGTATTGAAATTTGTCAACTTGGGTCTGGCTTGAGGAACGAGAGTATCTGTCCACCGATCGCATACCCCAGCGACATGTTGTGGTTAAGGTCGTAGAGGATTCTCATTGCCAAATATTCTCCATCTGGGTGCTCTACTTTGCTCTGCTCACCCAGCTCCGCTTTGTTCGTGGGGAGAGACTTTTGGTGTGTGTTTTGTTAAAATTTTTATGAATGTAGATCTTTTAAAGTCACTATTTCTTTCTTCCTTTCTTAGCCTTTGAATTCTTCTCCTTCTCCCCCTCCCCCCCCTCCTCCTCAACCCACCCAAAGTCGCGCTTATTCTCTGCTTTCTCCTCCCTTGCCAGCTCCTCCTCCACAAGCTGTTTCTCCTCCAGCTTATCAGTCTTCTCGCTATCTCGCAACGCCTTCATCTTCCTCCCAGTCGCAGATGCAATATTTTGCCTCTCCAAATGAACCCTCCCGACGGTCTCGCCAAACACGTTCGTCTCCTTGTTCTTCTTCTTGCCGACCTTCAACTGCTTGGGCTGCGCCGGGCGAAAAGCGAACGAGCGTGTGAGTCGTTGTGTAGTGTGGCCAAATCTCCCATTTCCGATCGCTCGGTTCGCTCGCTCGCCTCACTCACCTGCTTCAAGCTCGCCTGCCACAAATCGGCCGACGCGAACTGAGTTCGTCGCACGGTCAAGTCCATGTCAGGGCCGCACGAAGTCAAAACTGGAGCCGGCACCCTCCCCCCCTTGGGGTTCTTTGTAAGCCGGCAGTGGTATGTGCGGAAGTGGATCAATCCGTCCGCTGCGTGAGAGCAATAGGATTGGGTTAAGGACTAGCTCGCTTCACTCGCCGCTCGCCGGCAACACGCTTCGCTCGCTCCTAGCTCCGCTCCGCTCCGCTCGCTCACCTGCGATGGTACACACTATTACGTGGTCGAGACCAATCAGCGCCATGTTGTTAACAGGCTCGCCCCGGAACCAATCAATCAGAAGATTCTGCAACTTCTTGTGGTCGGCATTTTGCTCCCAGCCGTCGCCCACGAACGAGAACATGGGCTTGCTGCCCACGCGTTTCTTGTGAACACCACGAAAAGACTGAATCGACTTGTAGTTTGTCACCCCAAGCTCAACCAAGTCTAGCAACTGTCCGTCGTATGTCCTCCCAAGTACCAAATTGTCGGGCCGCTTCTTGTTCGTTGAGCCAATGGCAAAAGTGGGAGAGTCGTTCTTGGATGTGAGAAACTCGATACTCGTCTCATCCTCGAAAGGGTGAATATCATTGTTCTTGTCAAGCATCTTGGCATTCGGAGCTTTCATCTGACGGAGGTCAGTAAGCACGGACTTCATTGTTTCGCCGCACTTCGTGCCCTTGAGCAGAAGCGAAGGTTTTGCGCCCTCGTGGAGTTTCGGCTCAATCGAAGAGAGGTATCGTGCAACCTTTGGTCGAACTTTGTCATTCTTGCCTGACGCCTTCGTTCCAACTGGGGCCATTATTTATTTATTTATTTATTATACTTGGGGGTTTGGGGGTTAGGCTCGGGTGATGAAATATATTATATTGTTTTTCTTGGTCTGGTTGTGCAAGCAGGAAATAAGTGAAATGACAAATGAGAGGTTTTCACTTTTTGCAAGGTTTTATTTCACGTGTCATTCGGCATGGTTATATTGTCACAGCAATTACAGGGCGCTTCGGCTTCTCGTGAGCGATGACCCCTCCTCTTTTGTCGACACCGACCTGGCTTCATCCTCACCCTCAGACGTGCTCAAGCTGCTAACTCCTAAATGAGCCTGCTCCTGTCTGCTCATTTCCCAATTATGAGCAGCTCTTCTACCAAGACTGCCTCCTCCAGCGACGACACTGAGTCTGAGTCTGAGACTGAGACTGAGCCTGAAACTGATGGCGCAATCGCCCTGAACAAAGAGCAGGACTCTCTGGCTCTCCTCGTTGTCCATTCGTTCGCCTGCTGAACAACACGTTACGAGTCGAATAGCATTTACCTGCCCCATTCGGTGGCAAAAATTAACTGCCACCAGGAGGTGCCTCGTTCTTTTCTGGAGTTTCCTAGAGGAGAACGAGGGTTTCGGCAGGGTTCGTGCTTGGGATGGGGGTGCTGGAGCAGCCGATCAGCGTAGCGGAGGCGGAAGCGGAGGCGGAGGCGGAGGCGGAGGCGGAGAAGAGAGAGACGGAATTCGAAACGAAGGAAAACGGCATAAATTTGTGCGACGGTAGGAACGGGGTGGTCTCAGAGGAGGAAATTATATCGTTTTTAAGGGACACGACGTGTGGTGGGACTCCTTCCCGTGCCGCACCCTTGAGATAACATTTTTTTACAACGTTAAAATCTATTTCCAGTTCTAGACGGAGGTTGATTCGATTTTTTGGCCGCCTTCTCCTTATCCTTATCCTTATCCTTGTCCTTCTCAGTTTTCCCCCCTCCACCACCTCCACCCCCCTTCCTCTCCTTGTGCCACTTCCGATCCGCCTCGCTGTTTTCAATTCCCTCGGTACTCACCCGACCAATTATGGCAGTCAGATACGAGCTCGGATTACTGAGATCGTCCCCCCTTGACTCGACATACTCGTCAAGCGCCTGTTGAACCGTGTTGGCGGAGTGCCTCTTGGCCAATCCAATGACGCCGTCGTCAAGCTCGCCCTTGACTATGCTCCCGCTCAAGTAAAACTCCTCCAGAATCTTGTCCACAGTCTCGTTGATTAGCGTTTTTTGCTCCTCCCTGAACTCGCCGATCTTTGTCTTTCGCTTCTCGCTCGTCTTCCCCCCCCCGGCGGATTTCTCGACGTTCATTCGCCGGCCGTTGAGGTTCGTGTGGTGGAGCTTCAAAAGCTCGTAGAGAGATTCGGGATTGGAAGTTTGCACAAAGGCCATCCCGCGTGACTGTGTGGGTTTTTGTTAGAACTCGGTTTTACTAATCGGGGTAGTGCTGGCAAATAATTGTAAGGTATTATTTGCTCACCTTCTTCGTCTTGGGCTCGGTCAAGATGCGGACCGAGGTGACGTCGTCAGCCACCTGCTGGGAAAGCTCTGAGACGATGTGGGAAACGAGATCTTGCTTGGTGGTGGTGTAAGCCAGCTGACCGACGAAGACGATCAGCGGGTTTGTGGACACATGAGGCTTGATTTCAATTTCCTTTTTGCTTTTGTTTTGGGATCGGAGGAGTTCAGCGGCAGCATCGTCTTCGGCCTGCTTTTGCTTTTTTTCGGAACGCAGGACAGACACGTCCGTGTTCGTGTTCGTTGCTTGGACAGATTCTAATTTTCGCTTGTAGGAGCGACGTTCCTTTGCATTCATCTTTGTTATGTCTTCAGTCTCTGCCTCAGTGGCAGTGGAAGTTGCATTCATCTTTGTTATGTCTTCAGTCTCTGCCTCAGTGGCAGTGGAAGAAGGTTCGGAGGCAACCATCTTTCGCTTGTAAGAGCGCTTCTCTTTCGCATTCATCTCGGACACATCCTCATTTGGAGAAGCTGTGGCAGCATCAATAGGAGCATACGTTTCACCCCTCTTTGCTGCGCGGGCCTCGTTGCGCCGCACTTGGGCCGCTGATTTCACCATGCAGAAAATAGTGTTATGTTATTCTGGAGTTAAATCTGGTGATGTACGTGTGATGGGTTTTAATAATTTGAACCTTTGAAACCTTGACATTTTTATTGTGGCATAATTGGGCTGACTACGCAGGGTCTCACACAAATCGACCTCAAACCATATCAACCTTGACACACCTGACCCACCTGAGTCAAAACCATGAGAATTTTCGACTTCCTACGTAACTCAAAAAATAATGACTCATTACCACCTGAATCAACAACCTCATTTTCTCCTCGGAATTTCACCGAGGTGGTTGTGGAACCAACAACAGATAAAAAGACCGTGCTTGTAACGGGGGGTGCTGGGTTTATCGGCAGCGCTACTGCGATGGCACTTCTAGGCAGGGGTGATGATGTGAGTCTGAGTAAGGAATTGATGCACAAGCACAAACACAAGCACAAGTATAAGTTTAAGTAAGTGTTACACATACTCACACACACCCGCACCTCTCTCAGGTGATAATCATTGACGAGATGAACGACTACTACTCCGTCCAAAAGAAGCAATCCAACCTGTCCAACCTACAGTCCCTGTACCCAGCCCCCGGCCGCCTCCACATCTACACTCTAAGCGTCTCCACCCCCTCGCCCCTCCTGACCGAAATCTTCACCACCCACCAAATCACCCACGTCTGCCACCTTGCTGCGAGGGCTGGCGTTCGACCCTCGATTGACGACCCGATGATCTATGTTGAGAGCAACGTGGGGGCGACGACTACGATGCTTGAGATGGCAAGGAAGCACCAAGTTGCCAACTTCGTTTACGCGAGCAGCTCGAGGTGAGAATGTTACAATCTTATATTTCGAGAGAAAGACAAGAATAAGAACAAGAACAAGAACAACTTCTTCTGTGCTTTATTATTGTTCACAAAAACTAACATAAACATTAACATTTATTCAACTCAATTTGTAATGCGCCTCGCCTCGCTTCGCCTCGCTTCGCTTCGCTTAGCGTCTACGGCGGCCTCCAAACCCCCGTCTTCTCAGAGCTGTCCGACGTCTCCAACCCAGTCTCGCCCTACGCCGCCACGAAGAAGTCCTGCGAGCTCATGGCCCACGTCTACAGCTCCCTGTACTCTCTCCCCGTGACCGGCCTTCGTTTCTTCACGGTGTTCGGGCCTCGAGGCCGGCCGGACATGGCCCCGCACAAATTCATCGATCGGATAAGCAATGGGGAAGTCGTCGATCAGTACGGGGACGGGTCGACGAGTCGGGACTACACATACATCGACGACATTGTCGAGGGGGTGGTGAGGGCAATTGACAGGCCGTACCCCTGCCAGGTCTTCAACCTGGGAAAGGGGGGGGGGACGAGCCTCAAGGAATTCATCGAAATTGTCGAAGGGGCGACGGGGAAAAGGGCCAAGGTTAACGTCATGGAGGAGCAGCCTGGGGACGTCAGGTACACCTGCGCGGACGTTAGGAAGGCGAGGCACTATTTGGGGTTCGAGGCGAAGGTTGGCTTCAAGGAGGGGATTGAGAGGACGGTTGAGTGGTATGAAAAGGAGAAGGAGAAAGTGAAGGAGCAGGAGCAGGAGCAGGAGGTGAAGGTGGAAGAGAAGAACAACAAAATCAACAAGATCAACAAGAACTACAACCCCCATTCCTGCGCCACCATCAGCGGCGCAACTGGGCAGGCACTTGTCGCTGAGATCAAGAAGCTCAGAGAGAGCAAACAGCCGAGGAAGAAATACTCCGAGGAGGAAAGGCTCGACGAGGAGAGGGGGGGGGACGAGGGGAGGGAGAGGGTCTTTGCGGAGGAGGAGAGGCTCGACGATGAGCTTAGGGATGGGCTTAGGCCGTCGTCGTGGAAGGATTAAGGAAATTTAAAAATTCAAAATGTTTGTGGTTTTTTTGTAAAAATATGATCAATACGCCGGACCTTGAAACAGGAAGTCTAGCACTACACTGGTTGGGCCATCGCCAGCCCCAGACCTCTGTATACACATATTCAGGAGGGCAATGCCCTTGTGGAGGGTGCGGAGAGAGGATGCGGTGGCAGGAGGGGTTGTTGGGGCTTTGCACGTCTTCTTGTGCTTCTTCCACGCCGATTTCTGGCACTCGGCGGAGCAGTAGAACGTGCGCTTGCACCGGGCGCACGGTTTCGCGCCGAGGGAGCTGCAGACGTCGCACTTGCGAGCCGGCTTAAGGACGGCCTCAATTTCGACCAGCTCGGCCTTGTCGTACTTCATGTGCTTGATGAACTGGCAGACGGTGTTGTAGGGGCCGTAGATCTCGTGGTGCTTGGAGGGGAGGGATTGGAGGAGGAGGGTGGGGAAAGGGGTGCGGGAGATGTACTTGGGGGTGAGGCGGAGAACCTTTCGGATCTCTTTGCAAGCATTGTTTTGGGGCATCTCAGCATGCTGAAGAGGAGAGTAATGTGTCGCTGTTTCTAAGAGAGATAGTGGTTGCCGATGGATTATTCGAAGAGCAAGAAACACGAGGGAGTCGCTGTATAGCTGGCTATTGCAAGCAACATAGAGAAGAAGTTGAGAATTGCTGAATTTGAGCACTTCACGCACCAACTCGTCATCGTGCTCGTTGATAAATTTGTGACAGTCTGCATACGATCGTGATTTGATCCACTCAGCCATCTCATTATTCCAATAACCCACTGGTGCGTACAAGCGGGCCATCCCCTTCTCACCCAACGAACGAGCTTCCTCGGGAGTGAGGGAGAGCAAGCTGATGATCTCAGCACGTGCTCCACTCCTACGGGCAATGTCGAGGGGAGTTTCGCCTTTATTGTCTCGTGTGGCGAGGGCCTCAAAATTGTAGAGCACAATCCACAATGCACAATCAGAGAGAATATG
>BRYC01000913.1:0-13367 GCA_030267985.1 Parmales sp. scaly parma
GTGAGCGAGCTACATAATGGCAACATCCCATCCACATCCACATCCACATTCACACTAACATAACCTTAGATCAAGCTCATAAAACCGAAATCGGTTTTAATGGTGCGGCTGAGAATTGAGCACTCCGGGTTCAGCACGTTGAACAACCAGCGCTTCGGGTCCAAGTTCGTCGACGACGTTGCGAACCCGACGGATATGCTGCTATTCAGCAAGAAGCAGACTTTGGAGCAGGCGGAGGCGAAAAAAATCAAGGACAAGGAAGCAAGCAGCTCGACGAATTGCTTGCTGAGCCGATTGACCCGGACGAGAACGAGGAAGTCAACGTCGAGGACCTCACCTACGACGTTTTGCACCTGTCCGAGCGAAAGCTTGCGCTCCTCACCGAGGATTCCATGGCAATTGCCCTCGATAACATTGTCTCCAACAACGAGACCGGCACCATTGAGGCCACCGTCGAATCAACCCTTGCTAAGAACCAGAAGGATCTCATGGCACGTGGCAGGAAGGGGAAGAGCATGGACAAGAATAGCGTCAGAGAGCTGACAATCCAGAAATCGAAACGAGCAGCGCGAAAAGGATAAGCTCAACGATGATTCGGTCAAGCGGAAGGTGAGAAATTCGGACTTGCGAGCGAGCGTTCCACTTTGGCGTCAGTCAACACACACACTGAGCGGCATGACACTGACTGATATTTTCGGGATATAATGATGTGGGAACAAATTTTGCATTTTGAATTATTTATAATTGTTATTCCCCTTCCTTCCTCCAGCCTTCCCCTTCTTTGTCCCGCCAAGCTTCCCCCTCCTCCTCCTCCTCCTCCTCCCTGATTCTCCTCAAGCTCCGACCATTCTCCGCGGCCTTCCTCGATTGGCTTACCGCAGTAGAGTCATTTTATTTTCGGCACTCCGCAGTCTCTCAAGAAGTCTAATACCACACTTGTGGGTCCGTCTCCAGCTCCAGGCTCCTGGATGCACCGGTTCAGTAGCAGCATGCCCTCATGCAAAACCCGCAATTCTGCCTCATTCGCCGCCTCCCTCGTCGGCGCTTTGCACGTCTTCTTGTGCTTCTTCCACGCCGACTTCTGGCACTCGGCGCTGCAGAAGTAGCTGGTTTTGCACCGTGCGCAGGCTTTCGTTGTGGCGGTCTTACAGACGTCGCACTTGTGAGTCGGCTTCTTCAGCACGTCCTCTACTTCAACCAGCTCAGCCTTGTCGTACTTCATGTGCTTGATGAACGTGCAAGCGTTGTTATAGACGCCGAAGACCTCCTCATCGACAAACTGCTTGGGGAGGTGTTTTCGGAGGAGGGTGGGGAAGGGGGTGGAGGAGATGGCCTTGGGGGTGAGTCGAAGGAACTTGACGATCTCTTTGCACGCATTGAATTGGGGGTCTTGTGCCCATTGGAGGGCTGTTTCCGCGTGAACTGTGTCTTTAACGGTGAGGGAAAGTGGGTGCCGATGGATCATTCGAAGAGCAAGAAACACGAGGGACTCGCTGTATACTTGACTATTCATAGCAAGAGTTCGAAGAAGATCAGAATTCATGTATTTGAGCACTTCACGCACCAACTCGTCATCGTGCTCGTTGATCCACTTGTGGCAGTCTGCATACGATCGTGATTCGATCCACCCATCCATCGCATTCCACCAATAAGCCACTGGTGCGTACAAGCGGAGCATCTCCATACTACCCAACGAACGAGCTTCCTCGGGAGTGAGGGAGAGCAAGCCGATGATCTCAGCACAGGCTCCACTCCTACGGGCAATGTCGAGGGGAGTTTCGCCTTTATTGTCTCGTGTGGTGAGGGCCTCTAGATTCCAGGCAATCGACCCCACGCCCACATCGGCAAGACCATGTGTGTGTGTCTGAGCTTTCAATGCGAGCCAGTGATGTGGCAGTCGTCCATGCTCATCTCTCTCCTTGTACTTTCTCCCGAGCAGATCTATGTCCCTATTTGGGTCATACATGGCTCCTTGTACAGAGGGCCAATCACGCTTCTTGAGCCACTCGTGGTGCTCATTGGTTGCCATATTGGGTCCGACGGATGGTCAAAGGTGTCAATACGCGTGATTTGGAAAATGCGTGCACCTCGCTTGTGAAATGTCAACCGTTTTTCGACTTTTTTTGAACCAATTTCTTGCTTAAATTTGTAATGTAATTTCGAATTCTCATACGATATCTTCACATATGCATGACGATGCGCTTCCCCGGCCTCCCGGACAAAATGACCTTTCTCTCAAAGCTCTTGAATCAACATTAACAGCACTACTTGCTCAGCTAGAACTTCACATTTCCCCTTCCACACCCCTCCCTCCTCCCCCTTCAAAGTGCCCATATGCATTTTCCACTTCAACATTCTTTGTGCAAAAGTACAATGTCTGGAAATACCTATCTTCTTCTCCCTCTCCCTCCATCACCTCCTCCTACCTTCTCTCCCTCCTTGTTGCTCTCCTTTACCCCCCTCACGATCAGAGTCCCCCCTTGTCTCTGTTCACACCAACGCTCCAGCTCTTCACCGTCCTTACCCGGTCAGTTGGTGTCACCCCCTCCCAACTTTCCACCCTGATAAATTTGGCATCAATCTCCACTTCCCCAAACATTTTCAACCTCCTAATAACAGCAATCCGAGTGATTGCTGAAACCGACGCTCCCAATGTCGGTAGCGGCGTTGGTCCTGCCCTCCCTTCATCTCCCTCCCCCTCTTCCCCTTCCCAATTTCCAACAAAAATCATCTCCACCACCTCCCAAATTACCGACTCCCTCCACTCGGTCTCAAGCAGGGATCCAACCCCTGCCCCTTTCGGTGACGGGAACTCCCTCAACTCGGCCAAGCACGACCCGGCCTCCGGTTTCATTGTCGATCCCGGCGGGTCCATAAATTCCTCCCTTTCCTCTCTCCCCCCTGAAGGCTACACGATATCCTGTTGGTTTCGCCTCGACTCCTCTTCTTCTTCCTCTTCTTCTTCCTCTCCCTCTTCCTCTCCCTCTTCCTCTCCTTCTTCCTCTCCCTTAGATGTAGATTTTTGCTCCATAATAACAATAACTAGCGATGCTGGCGGTACAATATCTGCCAAAGTAGACCACAATAACGAGCTACTCCTGACCTTTTCCGACCCTCATAAAACCCAGCAACATCTCACCCTTCCCCCCCAAACTTTCACTCCTCCCAACTCCCCGATTCTCCCGAACACCTGGCACAATCTCACTGTCACCCACACCTCCACCACCACTGCCACCATTAGAAACCTGAACAATTCTCAAGGTAGCCACCGTTCCTCCATATTCACTCCCACACACCACACAACCTCCTCCAACCCCAACCCCAACGCCAACGCCCAATCAGCCGCCTCAAACGACCCAGCCAACACCCTCTCCGTCTACTTGGACGGCCGAATCCGTCTCAAGACTCTCCTTCAGTACCCCTCCAACATGGCCAACGACCTGACCGACCAGCATTCGCGGTGGAAAAACTCCATGGTGAAGAACATGCCTAAAATCAATTCCTCCAGTTCCTCGTCCACTCGCAGGGGTTCTTCGACAATCCAAACCTCCACAAGATTAATGACCCAAACCCTCAACGCTCAAATGCTCGCCAACGAGCAGCTTTTGAAGAGCCCCGAGGCTGTTCAGCGCCTCACGCGTTGCAGCTTTGGCGGTGGCAGCTTTGTCGGCGTGCTGGGGGATTGCTACCTGCTCCGAGGTGCACACAGCGAGTCCAGCGTGGGTTTCGTCACCCTGGCCCAAACGATGCGTTCCGTCACCCTTCCGAGCATTATTCTGTCGAGGGAGCCTCAGCCGGTAAATTTAAACTTCAGCTTCCCTCCCCCGAAGCAGACTCTGGACAATTTGCTTCCTCCCACCACAACCACCACCGCCAGCAACAACTCTCCGAACAGCTTCTCATCTCTCAACACGAGAATCCTCTCGGGGCCCAATTTGTCCGAAGTCCCTCACGTAATCCGGCAGATGTTCTGCAGCGATGCCTCAAGTGGCGGCTGCTGGCCCTTGCTCTTTTGCTCGGCGAGCGCTCGCAGCAGCGTGGAGAACCTGTTTGACAAGGACAAGGACGCCAGCACAACATTGGAAAATGTCCGAGTATATAAAGCTTCTCCGAGAATGTTTCCGGCCAGCGTTGCGATCAGGGGCGGGGCCTGCGGCGGTGGGGTGATACCCTCGCTCTACCCCCTCTTTGAAACGTACTCGAAGCTTTTCTTCGGCTCCGCCACCACCACCAGCAGTAGAAATGAAAATGACAATGACTCGCTCGCCCTGTCGAACATAATCTTCATGCTCGCGGCGTACATAAGACCGAGTTTCGGCAACACCGTGTTTTCTTCTCATCTTTCCTCCCTCTCCTCCCCTTCCTCGTCGTCGTCCTCCTCCTCCTCCTCCTCCTCGAGCGTCAACGTCGTGGACATTTTGGGCCTCCGTTCGGCGGTAGAGTACAATCCCCTTTCCCCCAAAATAGATTGCTCCGTTTTCCTCTTTGGTTTTTTGAAGCACCTCATTAAGTCTCACGCCCCCAGCACCACCCCCATTTCGGCCCTCGTTGCCCCGACCCCCAGCTCCGCGAGGCTAACAGTTCGAGCCTTGCTGAATCTCCGTTTAGCAGACAGCGACAGCTCGTTTACCTTGCCTGGCGTTGGTGTGGTTGAGTCTTTGATGTTCGATTTTGATTTTTGGTTCGGGGGGGGGGGTGGGGGTCACTACAGCAACAACAACAACTTCAACAACAACAACAACAACAACAATAACAATGACAATCTGCTCGCCGAGCTGCTCCCTGCTCTCTCCACCTTGTGCAAAACTCAGCCCATTTCCGTTCTGCGCGGAGATCAAATAATACCGAACCTCGTCAACTTCATCCGAAATCAAAAGGCCGCCGCTTCCCTCCACCTCCAAATCCTCACTGGCTGCATAGTCAACTTGATCGAGTCGTGGTGCTCCTCCATCCTTCTGGTGGACGCCGACCCGGCAAGCAGCAAGAGGAGCCGTCGGGAATTTGAACGCCTTGTTAAATTTGGCGTGCGGCCACTGATTGCACTGATCACCGAGCTTTCGGAGCTCGTTGCTGATAGAGTTGGCGAAGGGGGGGGTGGTGGGGGGGTTATTGTTGTTGAAGAGCGGGTGTTTGAGGCGCTGAATTTGCTGACTCATGCGGTTTTGCATTTACTGAGCGTTGGCGAAAACAACAGTGACGATAAAATTTGCTCAACGCGGCTGGTTTTCCTAGCGGCGATGATGGTCTCTTGCACCACGACGGGTGATGAGTCTCACAACAAACTCTCGAACGCTTTGAGCTGGACGCTAATGACAATTGTGAACATTGGCGGAATTCCGGTGGTGCCAAAAGAGGTGAGTGAGCCACATCAGATGAAGCAATATACTGCTCTGCTAAACTGACATTATTCGCTTCGCTCGGCGCAGCTCCAATCTTCGACTGACGCAATACGGTCGGTGGGCATTAGAATATTCACGGAAATTTGCGGGCGAATAGTGTTCGGCGCCCGGGAGTTGTGTGGGTGGCCCAAAACCACGCAGACGCAAATTTCGCAAGCACAAGCACCACCCGCGGTCACGGTCACGGTCACAGCAACGTCTTCGGCATCAATTACGCCACCAAAGACAACCCCAAAACCAAAACCGGAACGCCGTCCCTCAACTTTCGGCTCCTTCCTCACCTCGAACTTGTCCAAGCTCGGAGCCGCGGTTCGGACGCTGCAGACCAACAACAACGATGTGGAGGTGAGTCTCACTCAGTCTCCGCTTGCCTTGATGAAGACGATCATACGATCATACGAGCCACAACTAAACTAACATTATCCCTCTCAATTCTTTGGCTCGCTCGGCGCAGGACGATATTCCCGGCGGCATCGGCTCGACGATTTTCACCCTCGGAAAGAGCGTTGTTTCCGGCGTGGCTGAGTTCGCCATCCAAGGCGTTTCTGGCGATCATTCTGCCGGCTCGTTGAAGCAGCGCGCCCGAATCCAGTGGGGTCCATCAATGCCACCCTGCGTGGTCCGAGCCCTCAGCAGCAACACAAACCCAAATTCCTCCACGCAGAACTTGAACGACTTGTTCGACACAATCGTCGTCGGCGGCGACGGCAACAACGACGATGCGAACTCCGTCGGGCCGAGCTTGGAGAAGACCCTCCCGACGAGCGACGCCCAGAACAACGCGGAGATCGGGGTGGCGGTGAAGCTCCTTTGGCACATGCTGAAGGTGCGAGCGGGGGAGCTCGGGGGGGGGCTTGGGGGTATGACCGAGCGGGCTGTCTTCGATTTGGTTGTATTCAATGGGGGGAACGAGAACAAGAACGAGACCGAGACCGAGAAGGGCGGAACACACACTGCCGAAAATTGCGGCTACGACTCGTCTGTCGGCGGAGGAGGTAGCGGAGGCAACTGGGTGGTAAAAAAGAATACCTCGTGGATCTTTGTACCGCCCCCTTTGCCCTTGCCCTTGCCCTTACCCTTGACAGGAGCGGCTCGAGTGCCCAGCAACCCGCAAATTGACTCCCCGTCTTTTGCGTTCCGGCCAATTCCAAACTCAACCTCCATGCTCTTCCGCCTTTTGAGGCACCTTCCTCCCTTTGCGCAGGAGTCGAACATGATGGCGCTGCTGACGCTGTTTCGGGTGGGAGGGTTCAAGTACGGCTTTGGTGTTGGGAGCGAGGCGAGAGTTTGCGAAATCATCCGAGAGGTGCGCCAATTATATTTGTTATCAAAAAACACACACACTTACTAAACCTTTTTTGCTCGCAGGAAAATGAGAGCAGCAGCAAGAAGAAAAAATCCAAACCCCAAAAGCGCGGTTATAATGTCGCCCACCCCCCTCCTCCTCTTCTGTGTCAGCGGCCTGTGTTCGTCGTGCCCGAGTGGCAGACGGCGCTATTCACGATGCTGTCGGGCTTGGTCGACGAGGCCGAGGAGGATGCACAAACAAACGCAGGTGTGCTGGAAACTCTAATTACGAAAACTTACGTTGGCCTGCTGCTGGCTGATCTCGGCCTGAACGAAATTCTAGAAGACGACAATGACAACAACAATAACAATGGGATGGCTGAGGAGGACGACTTGGCTTATTTGAACAGTTTGAACACGCACACACAACTGCAACAAAAGTCCGACCACCAACAAAATGCAAAGCCAACCGACAGCAACAACGAGCAGGCTGCGCCGTCCCTTGGGAGCAATAATAATTCAGCCCTCCCGTCCGGCCTTGGGCAGATATCGAGCCGAACGACAATTGCGCCGCTCGTCACCCTGGTCTCGTTGGCGAGAACTGCCCACAACGGCCCTGCCATTTCTCGCTTCCTGCTGTCGAAGGTTCTCGCGGAGATCGGCGCGGAGCTCGAGAAGAAGGAAATGATTAATGAGAGGAGGAGGAGGATGCGAGTTTGGCACGTTGTGTCCAGGTGAGCGAGCGAAATACTGCGAGCGTGCCTTGCCTTGTATATTATTCCCACTGATCACATTCGTTTTTCTCACTCGCTTCGCTCGGCGCAGATTCGCCGGGAGCCTTTTCTACCCAAGCGTTGTGGAGGCCGGGCTTGGGGTCGGTGAGCTGCTCAAGAAAAACAAAAAGAAGAAGGAAAAGGAGATGGAGCGGGTGGAGGAACAGAAGGAGATCGATAATTCGTCCTCGTTGGTGACCATCGGAATGAGCGAGCGCACGGCAGTAGCCATCTTAACTGGCCAAGTTTTGAGCGTGCTGGATTGGTGGATATTTCCGGACAGCTCGTGCTCCACCGGGCCCTCCGCATCCCCTGCGGCGTCCCCCTCCGGAGCCTCCACTGCCACTGCCATTGCCCCTCCGCCTCCGGTTGCCCACGGTCTTCTGCTCGTTCGGTCAACGCTTGGACTGGCGTACAGCTCCGTTCCCAGCCCCAGCACGGACCCGGACACAACTACAATTCGCACCATCCCCTTTCTTCACCTCCTGGTTCAACTGACCCTCCTCCCCCTGTGCGTTGGCTCGGACCTTCGCCCGACCCGCCTCCCCTTCCTCCACTCCTGCGGGCGCCTCCGCTGCCTGACCGGGTGGGTCCTCCGCCTCGCCAAGTCGACCACCGCCTTCCCCGGGATGGAGGAGGAGGGAAGCCTCAGCGGGGTGGGGTTGGTCGTCCGGGGGGGGGGCAGTATTCCGTTCCAAGCGTGGAACGAGGAGGGCGACCGGATCTGCCTGGCGATTGTTTTGGTTTGTCACGGCGCGCTGGAGAAGTGCGGCCGAATGGTTTCCGTGATTGAGGCTGAGGCTGAGGCGGAGGCGGAGGCGGAGGGTGACAACAACGCGGAGAAAAGAATCACCAAAAAAAAGACGATTCGCCGCGTCCTCCGCTCCGCCCACGAGCTGAAGGAGCTCGTAGGAAGCATTTTCGCCACCAACGGCGAGGCTCTGCGCGTGGGTCTCGACCCCAAGGCTTGGAAGGCTCTCAGCAGCGCAATTAAGGACGGAAATTTGACGGAGCTCATGGAAGGGAAGGGCAGCGGCAGCGGTAGCAGCACTAGCAGCGGCAGCGGCGGCGGAAGAGAAGGAATTCTGCGGCGCTTCTTGAACGATTCCTGGGTGAGGCGTTGGCACGAGGAGGTCAAAGTGAATGACAAGGACAACAAGGACAACAAGGACAACAAGGACAAGGGCAAAAAGGAGACGGAAAGGCTCATCCCTGCCATGGTCTCCAACGGCCAAACAGGCGGAACCGGAGCTGGAAGCGTGGCGGGGGTGCTGGGTAGGAAGGCCGTCACAGCTTTGTCGCTGCAAGACCTTGGAGGTGAGCCCATCCACATCCAAATAACTCATCCAACATCATCTAACCCCGCTCGGTCGGCATAATGCAGTTCGAAATGTGAACAACGCCATTATGAAAGGGCGAGAGGGCTTCGGGTGGTTTCTCACCACTGAGAGGAGGTGGACCGAGGGGATGAGCACGAAAGTTAGGGGTTTGGAGGAGAGGGGGGTTGGAGTCATTGAGCATTTCACCAGCAGTGAAAATTGCGATGAGAACATTACCGATGATAAGCAAACTTCTCTCGCGGCAGACCTAATTTTGCACAGACTGCCAAGCTCGAAATGCTCGCCCAGGCACTTCGCCTACTCGTCCAGGATTGACCCGTTCCTTCGGCACGGGCTCGTGCCGCAGCCTCTCCCACCTCAGGCCTCCTTCGACGACCACAGCGCGGCGTCCTACGCCGGCAACTTGGAGAAGGAAAGAGAGAGGGAGAAGGAGAGGAGGGCCAACCTCAAAAAGAAGAAGGAGGAGGAGGAGGACATGCTCAAAAAGGTCATGGCGGAGAGGAAAGAAAAGGAGAAGGAAAGCGAAATTGGAGTTAGGGAGAGTAAGGAAGTGGATGAGGAGGAAGAGGAAGAGGAGGAGGAGGAGGAAGATGAAGATGAAGAAGAAGAAGAAGAAGAAGAAGAAGAAGAAGAAGAAGACAAGGATTGGGGAAAGATTACGGAGGAGGACTTGGAGACGCCGGTCAAGGCAGCATTAGCTGACACCACTGACGACGACGGCTATGACTGGGCGAGGAACTTTCTCTGGAAGAGCGACACGCGCACTTCATCCAAGAACAAGAGCAAGAGCAAGGGCAAGGGCAAGAATAGCACCGACGAAAATTTACTAATCGGCTGCAAGGTCGATGTCATCAAGGTCACCGGAAACTCCCCGAACAGCTTCTTGATGCTTACTAGCTACAACTTGCTGGTGCTTCGGAAGAAGAGCTCCGATGGAGCTCTCGCGGAGGTGGAAGAGACCCATCTCGATCCAGATCCAAATTCCGATAATAATATAGATTGCTACGCGCTCAGCGACATTGTCGAAATCCTCCCCCGCTCCTACCTGCTCAAGTCCCAGGGCTTGGAGTTCTTCTTCGGCGATGGAAGGAGCTTGCTGGTCGCGTTTTTGGTGGACGACGGGCAGTCGTTCAATTTGGAGAAGCGCAACAACAGCAGTCCACTGCACGGACCGCGAGTTCGTGAGATATTCTGGCAGGTCCTCCGGAAGCGCTACTACTCCCGCACCGAAACTCTCCGTGAGAAGAAACAATCCCAAATCAGTAGCAAAAACTACTCGCACCACGATGACGACGACGACAGTTACAATAACGTTGTCATGAGCAAAATCCAGCTCGGCCTCTCCCACCCTCTCTCCAAGCTCCAATCCCCCCGAACGCTCTTCTTAAAATCGTCAGCCACGGAGCTCTGGCGAAGGAGGAAAATAACCAACTACGAGTACATAATGAGGGTGAACATGCTCGCCGGCAGGTCGTTCAACGATTTGACGCAGTACCCAGTTTTTCCGTGGGTCTTGAGCGACTACGAGAGCGAGACTATTAATTTGAGCGACGAGAGGGTGTACAGGGACTTGAGTAAGCCCGTGGGGGCGCTCAACGAGAACAGGTTGAAGCAGCTGCTGGACAGGTGAGCGGAGCGAGCGAGAGAACGAAAGAGCGGAAATGAAAACACCAACTAACATTCATTCACAGATTCAACGACTTGGACGGGTTTGATGAGGAGTTCAAGTTCCTGTACGGGAGCCACTACTCGTCTCCGGGGGTGGTGCTGCACTACTTGTTGCGGCAGGAGCCGTTCACATCGCTCGCGATCGAGCTGCAGGGGGGCAGATTCGACGTTGCAGACAGGCTCTTCTTCGACGTCAGGTCGTGCTGGAGGTGCTGCCTTCAGAATTCGAGCGACGTGAAGGAACTGATCCCAGAGTTCTACACCTCCCCGTCCATGTTTCTCAACAACAACAAATTCCCTCTGGGTAACTTGCAGACAGGGCCAGCAGTTGACGACGTAATCCTGCCCAAGTGGGCGAACGGCAGCCCATTCGAATTCTGCCGAATCATGCGGAAGGTGAGCTAGCGAAGCGAGCGAGCCTTTTTGGTAACAAGCTAACCCACCCAATTCGTTTTGGCTCGCTCGCTCGCTCGCTGCTCTCTGCTTCTTTACAAAAATGCGTACAATCTCGCTTCGCTCGGCGCAGGCGCTGGAGAGCGAATACGTCTCTCGCCACCTTCCAAAGTGGATCGATTTGATCTTCGGGCACAAGCAAAAGGGCGCACCGGCGTTGAAGGCCAACAACCTCTTTCACATGCTGAGCTATCACGACGCAGTGGACGTGGACGAGATTGAAGACCCCATGGAGGTGAGCGAGCGAGCCTCGAGGAAGACGAGCATACTCGCGATGAATCGAATCGAATCGATTCCCGCGAAATGGCTGCAGACATACATAATGGCTACGTCCACTACTGAACTAACCCAATGTACCTCGCTTTCGCTCGGTGCAGCGTGCTGCGGCCGAGGGCCACATCAACAACTTCGGAACGACTCCCATCCAGCTTTTGACCCACCGCGACGGAGGTGAGCTAGCGAGCGAGCCTTGGTGAAGACGAGAATTTAGAGCCACTACTAAACCAACGTTATTCCACTCAATTCGTTTTCGCACCTTCTTCGCTCGGCGCAGCTCACCCGAATCGGTATCCGTTGAACGAATGCTGGTCTCCGCTGTTCTCGTCTGTGAAACGCCTTGCGGAGTTGAAGAGTTACACGAGCAAGGTGCAATATGGGGTTGGGGGGGAGCTGGGCGGGGTTGTGAGCGTGGGCTGCTTCGGGGGCAACTTAGTAGTTTTGTACCGGAACGGAAGGTGAGCGAGCCTTCATACGGCTACATCCACTACCAAAACTAACCCCTTGGCGCAGCATCGGCAACTTCCTCTTCTCCGGGCAGGACAACGGCGGAATGCCCTTCACAATGAGGCAGAGTTCCTTGAAGAAGCTTAGCGGCGGCGACTTCTCGAACCTTGGTGGGTTCGTTTTGAAGCTGAAAAGCATTCCGAAGGGGGAAACGTTTGGCGGGCAGAACGACCGAGGGCTGTCAATCGATGTTGGCACCGAAAACATACGGCTGCTGACTTCTGGCTACTATGACAACCGTGCGATGAAGCTGCACACGATGGATGGGGTGGAGTGCTGCAGCTGCGGAGCCGGAGCAGGAGCAGGAGCCCAGTCGAACTTTGAGAAGATGAGCTTTGTGGCGCTGAACGAAAGCTACGTTGCATCAGGTGGCGAAGATGGCAACGTGCGCGTTTTCGTTGTTGACCAGTTTGGCACTTTCGAGGGAGTGGGAATCTGGCCCTTGCACGCGTGCGAAATTTCCGCCGTTGCTGTGTGCGTCGGGTTAGGGATTTGCGTCAGTGGCGATGTGAATGGCGAAGTTTGCCTGAGCAGCTTGGCAAACGGGGGAGTGGTTAAAAGGCTGAAATTCAGCGGGGAAAAGGGAGGGGTGAAGAAACTTGCCATTGGGGTTGGAAACGGGCTGGTGTGTGTGGTGGTGGGAGGCGGAGGGGTAAAAATGGTGTCGGTGAGCGGCGGAGAGGTGATTGCGAGCATGGAGCAGGGGGAGGAAGGGGGGGGGGACGACAACGACGAAGTTAATGTTGTGGAGTTCGGAAACGATGGAAAGTTCGTGGTGATTGGGGGGGCTGGAGGATCGCTGAAAATATACTCCAGCCACAACTTGAAGATGGTCCGGTCGTTAGACTTCCGCCTGTTTGGCGGTATTTCCAGCATCGGGTTTAGCCCGGAGGACCACAGCGTGGACCAGTATCTCTTCGTCGGCCACAGGAACGGTGCAGTGAGCGTCATTGCAGATCCGAAACACAGGTTGCTGATGTTGGACAGCGCTCTTGAGAGCTTGCCGTGGTTTTAATTTTAATGGTAGATTAGAAACTTTAAAATAAACATTTGTTGGAACTCTTCTCATTATTTATATCTCAGCGCCCAAGTATCTCTCTGACACTGTGCACGCTGCTCCTCCTCCTCCTCTTTGCCCCACCCTCAGCTTCTATTGCCTCTTGTGGCAAAAACTCATCATCAACGGATGCGATGAACTTTGATGTGAACCACGGAGGAGATGTTCGCACCCACGACGACCAGTTGGCGTGCATGTAGGCGATCACCTCCGGCTTGATGCTGTCGGTGAAGCTGTGGTGGTTGTCGAAGATTGTGAGCATCTTCGTCTCGGGATCGTCGCTCTTGTTGAACGAGTCGATGGTGAACTGCCACCCCGTTGCAGTCGACCAGAAGGTGTGCCAGAAATCTTTGTTGGTGACTCTCAGGAATGCGAGCACGCACAGGAACCACGAACTTGCCAAGACGATGAAAACCGTTTTTAACAAGTCCACGTTTGTTTTGTCTTCAATATCGCTCGTGCTGTAGAAGTACAGCGCGAAGAAGGGGTAGCACTGACTCACAATCGTCTGGAACGAGAACAGAGCTCCTCCGGCGAGCTTCGGTCCACGAGCGTGAATCATGCCTGTGAGTGGGGTGGGAGTGGGGGGGGGGGGGGGGGTTTTTTT
>BRYC01000915.1:0-17811 GCA_030267985.1 Parmales sp. scaly parma
TTCACACTCCTCCGCCCCAACCAGACTGTAGCGACCAGAATTGCAGTTCGTACAAGCGTCGATGGTGGTGGAGCCTGTGCTCCCGCTGTATTTTGATGCTGCACACGAAGTGCATGTGGTTTCCGAAGTACCTGCAGTCGTGTCGCTCCACTTTCCCACAGGACAATTCTCACACCCTGTTGCGTCAGTTTTTACGTAGCGACCTGCTGAGCAATCCTGACAGTCTGCCTCCCGACCTGATGCCGCATTATTGTCAAAAGTTCCGGCACCGCAATTTTCGCAGGTGGAAACCGCCCCTACGCCGAGCGAAACGAGGTGAGTTAAGAGTCAACTTTTTGTTAGAGCATAATCACTGTAAAAAATGTTTCGCTTCGCTTCGCTTCGCTTCGCTTCGCTCGCTCACTCACTCACCTGCTCCAACCGACTCGCTCCACTTCCCCAAGGGACAATTCAAGCAGGTGGACGAGTAAGTCGCTCCAACAGTGGTTGAATATTTACCCTCGCCACAACTTGTGCAGATTTCTGCGCCGCTAACCTCGGCAGGGTAAGTACCGGCAGCGCAGCTCGTGCACTCTTCGTTCAGTGCGATCGTATCGCTGAATTTCCCCGGCTCACACAAAACACAAAGTTCTGAGGCCACGATGTACTTTGATCCAGCTGCGCATTCACACGCCGCCGAGTCCAAGATGAACGTAGTCTTGCATTCGCAGTTGGACTGAGCGATTGCCCCAGGACCACCGGTGGTGAAGTGGTCGCCACAGCTGGTGCACCCAACGTTGCCCGAACTCGCCTTGTAGGTCGAGTCGGCGCAAGGATCGCAGACGTCATCGTCCGCTCCATCGTTGTTGGCCACAAACTCCTTCCCCGCTGGACACTGGCACTCGTTGGCGGTGTCGTTTTTGGCGAACGTGGTCCTGCACACGCAGTCGGATGGACTCGTTCGTTGGGTGGCCAGCGTGATCGACCCAGCGAGAAATGTCTCGCAGGAGGAGCACTCATCTCGCGAGTACCCCTCTCGGTAGAAATCGAGCGCGCACTCTGGACACTTCGGGTTGGCGCTGTAGTCGCCAAAACCAGGCCTGCACTTACAAGTTGCCACATCGCTGCTTTCCCCCTCCTGGAAAGTGTTTTCTGGACAAGGGCTGATAAACGATCTGCAATCTTGAACTCGAAACGAACCAGGATTGGACGTCGTCGAGTCAGTACAAGCCGTACACGCTGTCAACGTGTTGTTCGAGTAGGTGTTTTCTCCACACTGGGTGCAGGCGGCGTTGTCCGCGGCACCCGCGGGCCGAACGTAACCCGGGCTGCAATCGACGCACGCCCCAGAACTGAAGTACTTCCCAGCTCCGCACGCCGCACAGGCAGATTTGTCCGTGTTGCTGACCTGTGAGATAGGACTGCAAGAAGAGCAGCTTGATTGAGCAGCTGCGGAAAATGTGTTCCCTGTGCATATCGAGCACGAGGCTGAACCAGTTTCACCGGCAAAAGTTCCTGCTGAGCAAGCAGAACATGTAGTGGCGCCAACTGAGTTTGCGAACTTTCCCAAGGCACAGTCCGTGCAAGCCGAAGACAACGTCTCACCAGTCGTTCCCGAATATTTTCCATATCCACAATTTAAGCACTGTGTTTGCCCCTGTTGGTCGTTATATTTCCCGCTCGCACAAACAATGCACGTTGACTCTGCCGATGCGCCAGTGGAAGCACTATATTTCCCCGCTGCGCATCGCAGGCAAAGCGTTCCGGCAGTGGAATAGTGTCCACTGGAGCACGTGGTGCATGACGTGGCTCCTTCGGTGGAGGAGGTTCCAGCTGCGCAATTTAGGCATGCTGAACCCGAGGAAGGAGAGTATCGCCCACTGGAGCAATCGGTGCAAGCAGAGGCTCCGGTGGTGGAGGACCTGCCGGCTGGGCAGTCAGAACAAGGAGTCCTATCGTTCGTGGTGCTTATCTTTCCGACTGTGATTTGTGTGTGTGGTTGTGGTGGGGGGAATATTGTGTGTGGTTGTTTGTGGGGGAGGATATTGTTTAGTTGGGTTCAAGGTTGATTTTCATCTTGCTCACTCACCTCCGCACGCCTGGCAAGATTGTTCCACGAGTCCACTCCCAATATTACAGGTTGCAAGTATACACGCTCTGAAGCCTGAACGCGTGGTACTGCCATCGGAGGTCCAGGTGACCGCACTGTTTCCTGCACCAAATGTGGTAGATGGAGGAGCTGTTGTTCCGCTGTATTCAGTACCGCCAATTGTTAGCTTATCTTTACCGTTCTCCGTATTAAATTGCGTAAAAGCAAAATACCCGTTGATGTGTGCCAGAACAAATGTACAGGCTTCGTTGTTGCCGTATTCCGAGTCGGCCAAGTAGTTGGAGAAGCAATTTCCATCAACTGCGCATCTTCCTGATGCTCCGGCACTCAAAAACATTCCGACGACGGGTACGTTACACTGGAAAACTGTAGATGAGCCAGTGGATGACGTCGTATAAGTGTCAGGGCAACTGGTGCACGTAACACTTCCCCAGGAAGAGTATTCTGCCAAGGGGCATAGGGCACAGGTAGAAGGACTGGTCGCGCCAGTTGCGGATGAGTGACTTCCTGCTGCACAAACTGTGCAAGAACTGGCACCAGCACCACTGTACTTTCCGGCGCCACAAGTACTGCAAGAATTGACACCAGCACTACTGAACCATCCGGCATTACAATTGGTACAGGTACCAGAATTGGCCGCGCCGGTTGTGGTAGAGTATTTTCCGGCGCTACAAACTGTGCAAGTTGAAGAATTGGTCGCGCCGGTTGTGGAAGAGTATTTTCCTGTGCCACAAAGTGTGCAAGTTGAAGAACTGGTCGCGCCGGTTGTGGTAGAGTATTTCCCGGCGCTACAAGCTGTGCAAGTGGAAGAACTGGCCGCGCCGGTTGTGGTAGAGTATTTTCCTGTACTACAAAGTGTGCAAGTTGAAGATCTGGTCGCGCCGGTTGTGGTAGAGTACCTTCCTGCGCCACAAGTTGTGCAAGTGGAAGAACTGATCGCGCCAATTGTGGTAGAGTATTTTCCTGTGCCACAAGCTGTGCAAGTTGAAGAACTGGCCGCGCCGGTTCCGGTATAATACCTTCCTGCGCCACAAGCTGTGCAAGTTGAAGAACTGGTCGCGCCGGTTGTGGTAGAGTATTTTCCGGCGCTACAAGCTGTGCAAGTTGAAGAACTGGTCGCGCCGGTTGTGGTAGAGTATTTCCCGGCGCTACAAGCTGTGCAAGTTGAGGAACTGGTCGCGCCAATAGTGGAAGAGTATTTTCCTGCGCCACAAGTTGTGCAAGTTGAGGAACTGGTCGCGCCGGTTGTGATAGAGTACCTTCCAGCGCCACAACCTGTGCAAGTTGAAGAACTAGTCGCACCGGTTGTGGTAGAGTATTTTCCTGCACCACAACCTGTGCAAGTTGAAGAACTAGTCGCACCGGTTGTGGTCGAGTATTTTCCTGCGCCACAAGCTGAGCAAGAACTGGCACCAGCACCACTGTACCTTCCGGCGCCACAAGGTGTGCAAGTTGAAGAACTGGACGCGCCAATTGCGGAAGAGTATTTTCCTGCGCCACAACCTGTGCAAGTTGAAGAACTAGTCGCACCGGTTGTGGTCGAGTATTTTCCTGCGCCACAAGCTGAGCAAGAACTGGCACCAGCACCACTGTACCTTCCGGCGCCACAAAGTGTGCAAGTTGAAGAACTGGTCGCGCCAGGTGAGACAGAATACCTTCCTGCTCCACAATATGTGCAAGAACTAGCACCAGACCCACTGTACCGTCCTGCAGCACAGTTGTTACAATAACTTGAACTGGTCGCACCGATTGTGGTAGAATATTTTCCGGCGCCACAAGCTGTGCAAGTTGAAGAACTGGTCGCGCCGGTTGTGGTAGAATATTTCCCCGCGGTACAATATGTGCAAGAACTGGCACTGGCACCACTGTACTTTCCGGCGCTACAAGATGTGCAAGAACTGGCACTGGCACCACTGTATCTTCCTGCGCCACAAGATGTGCAAGAACTGGCACTGGCACCACTGTATCTTCCTGCGCCGCAAGATGTGCAAGAACTGGCACTGGCACCACTGTAACTTCCTGCGCTACACGAACAGCATTCATTTCTCCAACTTGTATCCAAATAATCTCCAGCGTTACAGGAGTCGCAACTCCCCCATGAACTTGTCTGACAGCGACCTGTGGAGCAATTGGCAGAAGCAAACGATAAGGTCATCAGCAGGAAGATGAACTGAAAGATGCGACTGTGGTTCCACGTCCGGGGGCAGGAGGGTGGAAGGAGTTTTCGGGTTTTGATAAAACTCATATTGAGATTCCCAAATTGAGAAGGCGCTCGGGGGCTTGTTGTTCAAATTTATTGAAAAAATAAGGGTCGCCACTTTGAGCCCAAGGGATAGCACTGATGGGACTGATTGTCTGTCTCAGGCGCGTGGGTAATAAATGTTGTAAGTTAAAATTCGGCTTCTCAAAAAAAAAAAAAATAATAAAATTCTTTTGGCAAATAAATATTTTAGATTTTTACAGCACTAGCACCAGCAACAGAAGAAGAAGCAAGCATAAAATCAACAGCAACACCCTGAAACAGTAGAAACAGAAGAAGAAAAAGTAGCTAAAGAAGACAGCAAAACGATACACCACACCTTTCCCAAACAATTGACATCGTTCCTCCCTCCCTCCCTCCCTCCCTCCAATGCAGCCCTTTCTCTCCAACCTTTTCCGCCCCTCCTCCCGAGACTCCTCTTCGTCTCGGTCGTCGTTGTCGATACCCTCCTCTCCCTCTCCCCCACCCTCATCATCATCTTCATCATCATCTCCCCCCTCAACAACAACAACAACAACAACAACAACAAGTCGATTTACCGACACTGTCTCAAACCCTTCAGGTTGTTGCCCAGTTGAACCTTCCCCAGTCCCTCCCCCAATCCCCAAACATTCCGATACTCCTCACCACCAATTCAATCATCATCATCATCATCATCATCATCATCATCATCATCATCATCTCTCCCCCTACGGCTTCACTTCCGCTCCCTCCCTCACCGACCTTCGAAGCTTCGTCTCTCAAGCTGCGGTCGCTTCCGGTATAGTCATTCCCGGCGCCGTAGCCGCATCCAACTCCGCAACAGCAGCAGCAGCAACAACAGCAACAACAACAACAGCAACAACAACAACAACAACAGCAACAACAACAGCAACAGCAACAGCAGCAACAGCAACAGCAACAACCCCATTACCCCCCCCCCACACCCACCCGATCCTGCCCCTCCTCTCTCGCGTCGTTGCTTACTTATGCATCAGCTCCAGTTCAGCGCTGTCTCCCCCCTCCTCTTGCTTGCCTCGGGCGACGCTAATTGCCGATATTTACCGGGGGGTGTTTCGGAGGGCTGGGGAGGTCATCAGGGAAATGGGTGGCGGAGGAGGAGGAGGAGCGGGAGCTGCTGCGACGGCGGCGGCGGCGGCGGCGGCACCACCACCACCAGCGAAGAACCCACCAACATTCCTCCCATCCATAACGGATCTTCTGTCCTTCCTCAGTCCCACCCCCTCAACCCCCCCCCAGGTCCTCTGCGTTCTCCTGCTCCCTGGGCCGTTGCGGGCTGCGGCGGCGGAGGCGGAGGCGGAGGGAGGAGAAGAAGAAGAAGAAGAAGAAGAAGGAGGTGGTGGCGGAGGGGACGGCGGACTTGCACCATATATGCTGGAGGTGAGAGCACACAAGAGCGAGGGAAGGGGGGGCCGGAGAGGGGGCGAGCGCCAAGTGGGGCAGCAGAAGAGGTGACGGGGGACGGAGCTAGGCCGTTCCCCCCCCCCGATAAAAACTGCCTTTTACTTGGCCGTTGCCACGCCCCCCCCCCCCCTGATCTGGACCCCCGTCGCTGAAACGATCGCCTTGCGCATGGAAGATGCGACCTGGCCGAGCCCGCCGCCGTGTTCAACATCCTGAGCGTCTAAAAGCCTCCGTACGCTGGAGTTACGGTCGGTCGACTCGGTCGATCGAATCGATCCCAGTGAAATCGCCCCTTTTTTTTTTATCCGATTTTTTTTTTTTTTTTCGCTTCAAATTTTCCTACAGACGGCAAAGATACCGCTGCGGAACTAACCCACTCAACAATTTTTTACTCGCGTTCTTCGCTGCTCTCGTGCGTCGTTTCGTCTCAATGCTTCCAAATCGCTTCGCTTCGCTTCGCTTCGGCTCGGCGCAGCACGGCGGGTTCGCCTTCGTGAGCTACTTCCTCGAAAATTTAAATCCGCACCACATGACCAAGCAGCTCCTATTCACGTTCCTCGAGCTGATGACCCAGCTGCAGCCAATTTCCCCCCCGCTGCAGGTATCCGTTTTGAGCGACCTGCTGACGAATTTTAAACTGTGGGTGTACGCGGAGCCCACTTTGCAAATTCTGCTCACGGAGCAGTTGCTCGAATTGGTTAGTGTGAAAAGCCAAAACCATGTTCAAAATCGAAAGATTTTGAGGGAAGGTGAGTTTGAGTTTGAGTTGTAGTTTGAGTTGACACACCACCACCACACCACACCACACCACACCACACCACACCACACCTTTTTTTATACATACCTTGGCTAACGCGTTGCAAACCGCAGTTGTTACGGTTCAGCACTTGCTGGACAACCTCCTCTTCTACTTTGGCTACGATGCGCGGCAGTCCCAGGTTGAGGCTATGTGTGGGGGGGACCACCACAGTCAGAAGTTTCAGAGAAAAACAAACACAGACCAACTGGTCAAAATTAGATCAACGTTCTTTGAAATCATCCTCGCTTTGTTTACACGAGCAAACCCTATCAAGGAGAAGGAGGTCACATCAATAATCAACTTCTTGGTTCAGATCAATCCCTCCGATGAAATCTCCAAATTGGAAATTCTCAGCGTCATACTGAAACTGCTGGTTGACGAGCACCAATCGGACGTGTTCACGCAGCACTTGATGAATCCCAACAAGGGTTTGTTCTTCCCGCTCATTAATATGGTGGGTGACATTTCCTGTAGAGTTCAGGTGAGTTCGCGAGCGAGCGAAGTGAATTGGCAACCAACTGTGCTGATCTGGACCGTCCCTGAACAATCTCTTTTCGCAAAAAGATGCGCCTGGCCACAACCGCCGCCGTGTTCAAACCTGGGCGTCTAAAACCTCCATGCGATTCGCCTTTCTTTTTGGAGTTTTTTTTAGTTCTCACATTGGCGCCTACACTTGTTGACACTAGCTCGCTTCGCTCGCTCCTCTCGCAGAACATGACCGTGGCGATCGTGACGTACATGATTCACGTAAGGCAGCGGCAGGTTGACGCGGGTTGTGTTTTGGAGGGAGGCGAATATTCAAATTTCACCCTCCCGACCCCTCCACCACAACCAACGAGGATGTTTCGGTCAGTTAGTGCTTCGAGCGAACTCACTGACTCGCAGGTTGGCCGAAACTCCCTTCTCACGCTCAACACCAAGCAGCTCAACTTGCACAACAACGCGCAATCGCAAGCATCGTACTCCACTGCCTCACCGTCTCGAACAAAAGGCGACAACCAATCAGAATCGTCACAAAAGACGTCATTCGATTTGTTGCACTTGCACACGACACTCAAGTGGATGGACGAAAAATTAAATGAGTACAGGGAGTGCGACGACGACGATGACAGCGACAGCAACAGCGACAATAAGATTCTTCCCCCCCGCTCTCCGCCGTCGGACGCTCTAATTTTGAACTCGTTCTTGTCTTTGTTGTTTCGAGACCCGTCCTATAGCTTCCTGGTTCAGACTGTGGAGACCGTTGGGTGTGAGCTTCAGAGTGAGGTGAGTGAGCGAGCGAAACGGAGGCGGAACGGAGTGGATTTTTTTGAGTTTTTTTGAGACTCACATTGGCGTGCGTGTACATGCCCCTGATCTAGACCGTCCCTGAACAACACCCTCGCACAAAAAGATGCGCTTGACCAAACCCGCCACCGTATCCAATTGTGAGCGTCTAAAAACTTCGTGCGTTTGAGTTTCTGCCGATTTAGTGAATTCGCATTTTTTTTTAGTTTGAGCGAAACAGGAGCGCAAGAGTCTAAACTAACCCGCTCGGCCCGCTCGGCCCGCTCGGCCCGCTCGGCGCAGTTTCTTGCGCGTTGCAAGTTGAGAGATTGCGAGCCGTCGTCTAGAGTTGTATTTGACGGGGGGGTGTTTCAGAGTGTGTTGGAGTATTTGCGGATCAAAATTTGCGGAATCACGCTTTACAAATTTTGAGTGGCGTGGTGAAGGTTGAGGGGGGGGAGTCGGAGGGGGGTGAAAAAAAAAGTTCAAGCTACTTGAACTGCCTGAAGATTGTAGATCAAGTTGGGTGGCAGGTGCCGTTGGTCAGGCTAATCACCCCCCCCGACGACACCCTCCTCGTGAGTTTACTTGCTACAATCCACTCAACTTTGCTAGCTGCAGAAACACAAGACGCAGACGCTTCCATCACTCATTTGAGGGAAACTCTTTCCATCTTCCGCTGCGAAGCGGACAGAAACAACCTGAGGCATTCGAAGCACTACGGGCTCATTCTCCAAATCTCCATTTTCAAATCTCTCCCCCCCCCCTCCCCCCCCCTCCTCCATGAACTAATCAAGGTGGCGTTGGAATTCATTTGGATCCCGCACCAGTGTAACGGCCAGCAGGTGAGCGAGCGGCGAGCGAAGCGAGCCATAACAGAGCACATCACAGCACAGCTCAGCACAGCACAGCACAACCAACCCACTCGGTTTCATGGTTTGCTCGGCACAGCACGATATCTTCACAGGCACTCGATACACAGGGCGAACTCTCCAATCGCAATTCGATCTATTGAACATAATAGCGTATAACTTGCTGACGATGGTAAAAGAGGTGGGCGAAATTGCCACTGAAAAAAACGATCTTATGGGTTTCGGCGGTATATTGAGGTGAGCGAGCTGTGAGCGAAGCGTTGACGTCCATTGGTGTGTGTTTTAACCGTCCCTGAACAACCCCATAGCACAAAAAGATGCGCCTGGCCGAAACCGCCACCGTGTCCAATTCCTCGCGTCTAAAACCTCCCTACGTTGGATTATTGTTTCCATTCTTTCGCTTTAGAACCTTGATAATCTCACTCGAGAGCCTGAACCAGCCAATGCATGGCGCCAACGCCACCCACATCATAGAAGCATCAACTGTGAAGACTACGTTGAAGAACATTCTGCACTTGCTGCAAAAATTCACTTTTGCCAATTCTGAAGTAATAACAATAATTGTGAGGCTGGTGGAGCTGCTACGGCAGCAGCGGACGGGAAAGGCGTTAGGTAGCATGTTGGAAAATGAGGTGAGCGAGCGAGCCTTGTGATGACATAATGCAAGAAAACTTACCCACTCTTGCTCTCAACCTTCGTTTATAATGCAATGCGGCAGGATTCGTTGCTCGACCTAATTGGTGAACTGTGCGAAATGTTTGCCGATTTGGTGTGGAAAAAAATCGTTATATTGAGGTCCGAGTGTTCCACTGTTGAGGTAATTGAAAACTACTCCCCCGTCCCTGACGCTGACACTGACGCTACTATCAAAGGAGCCACGAACGACATCGACCCAATTTTGTCGGCTATCGCAAACGGAATTAGTCTACACCCAGAATTGATCGATTGGGGGGTGTGGGACCTGGCTTTCGTCGAAAACTTGGCCACGAGCAAGAGGCACGAAGAAGTGGCGATTGTGGGGCGGCTGGACGGATTGGGGTACATGGAAAAGGGGGCGGTGGAGATAGGGTTGAATTTGGAGAAGTTGAATTTACAAACATTCAACAGAATGAGCGACATGACGACGATAACTCGGAGCATGGTGTTCAGCCTCAACTTGAACAACGAAGGGAGGGTCACCGGGATTTTGGGAACGCAGGTTCAAAAACGGAATTCGGCGAGACAGAGATGGGAGGGGATCCTGGAGGTGAGCGAGCGAAACGAGCGAGCCTTGATGAGGACTCGAGCGATGGATCCCGCGAGAAATGGCTACAGACATAATATAATGGCTACATCCACTACTAAACTAACCCACTCAATTTTTTTGAAACTCGCTTAACTCGTTTTGCTCTTGCTTCATTAAAAATGCGCACAATCTCGCTTCGCTCGGCGCAGGAGTTGGCCAACGAGAGGGGGCCATGGGGTCATTTGGAGGACGGGGAGGAGGAAGAGAAAAGGGGTTATTTCTGGATTTTGGACACGGTGAACTGTCAAGGCTTGAGGTTGAAACTCAAGCAGAACCCCAGGGGCAGCAAACACACCGAGTGCACGAGAAGCAACAAGGAAGGGCCGGTTGAGTTGGTCAGGGTTGCGAGCTCGACAGGGGGAGGGGGAGGGGGAGGNNNNGAGGGGGAGGGGGAGGGGGAGGGGAGGGGCTGATGAGCGATTTGAAAAAGTACCAAAGGCGGGCGACAATGACAAACGACGTATTTTTGGCAGCCCCGAAGTCGACTCCGACTCCAACTCCGACGGCGAAGAGTGGCAACAACGAAGGTGGCGGTGGCGGTGGCGGTGGCGGTGGCAGCGACAGCAACAGCAACAGCAACAGCAACAGCAACAGCACAACCTCTCACAATTTGAAAAGCAACAGTTACAGCAACAGCAACCTACTGCTAGAGAAGAACTCAAGCTCCAGTAAAAGAAAGGGGGACAAAAACAACAACAACACAGTCTTCAAAAATTGCACCTTAATCAGCACAATCTCAAAATCGCCTGGGGAGCTCGCGATAAACGGTTGGATGCTGAATTTTACGGTGCAGCAGGTTGAGGCGCACATGAATATAGATAGCAACGAGGGTGGCGTGTACGACGAGCACAAAAGTTACACGTGGATTTACGAAACAAGGGGGCAGCCTTTCAGCCAAGATCTTCGAGGTTTGGTGGACTGCCACGCGCATCTCTACCGCCAATCCAATTGTGGTCTGGAGATGCGGTTTAGAAAGAACTTGATGGTAATCTTTGCGTTCAGCACCGTTCACGACCGGGATCAATTTCTCAAAGTGCTGACCTCGCTGCTCAAGAGGAGCGGTCCAGGAGGAAACAAGCTGGACTTGAAGAACGTTTCGTTGCCGCCTCGACTCGCACTTATGCGAACGAAAACAATCAAGAACTCCCCGTTGACACTCGCGTGGGTAAACCGCTCCATTTCAACGTTCGACTACCTCCTCGCGTTGAACAAGCTAGCCGGGCGTTCCACACACGACCTGTCCCAGTACCCGGTCTTCCCCTGGGTGCTGAAAAATTACTCCGACTCCGACAAGCATTTGAACCTGTCAGACCCTCGGAACTTCAGGGACTTTCGCTGGCCGATGGGAGCGCAGAGCAAGGCGGCCCGGGAGCGGTGCCGGGAGCGGTACGCCAGCTTGAATGACCCGTCGCACAGGTGAGCAGCCTTGTTTGGAAGAAAAGACGAGAGCGAAGCGAAAAAAACTAAAAAAAAAGGGCGACCGTAACTCCATCGTATGCAGGTTTTAGACGCTCATATTTGGACACGGTGGCGGGTTAGGCGCATCTTTTTGCGCGAGAATTTTGTTCAGGGACGGTCCAGCTCAGAGGCATGGCACCGCCAATGTGAGAACAAAAAAAATATAAAGCTGCTAAACTAACACTGTAGTAGCGACTCGATGCCCCCGTTCCACCACGGGAGTCACTTCTCCACCCCAGCGTTCGTCATCTGGTACCTGATACGTCTAGAACCCTTCACGAGCCTCCACATCGACCTCCAGGGCGGTAAATTCGACCACCCCGCTCGTCTCTTCACGTCAGTAAAGTCAACGTACACCTCGATCGTTAGCTCGGGTAACTCTGCCGACGTCAAGGAGCTCATCCCGGAGTTCTTCTGCATGCCCGAGTTCTTGAGGAACGGGAACAGGATCGACGCGTTTGGGGAGGTGGGCAAGGGGGGGGATGTAGTGTTGCCCAAGTGGGCTGAAACGCCTGAGGAATTTGTCGCGATTAATAGGCTTGCGTTGGAGTCGCCGCACGTTAGCGGGCAGCTGCATAACTGGATTGATTTGATCTTCGGCTATAAGAGTTTGCCGCCCTACTTGCGGAGCGGGAGTCAGGCGAGGTGAGTCACGCGCGTATCGTAGTGACTCTGATTTCTAAAAACTAATTTTAAACGACGTTGTTCGATTTCGATTGTCTGTCAGCGTGGACTCGCTCAACGTGTTCTTCCACCTAACTTACCCCGGCAGCGTCGACCTGGTCGGTCGAGGTCGTTCGGTAATGGCGGTAATGGCGGCGGAGAGGCAGATCGAGTGCTTCGGGCAGAGCTGCGGGACGCTGTTCAGCAAGCCGCACGCGAGGAGGGAGGTCGGGGAGATTATTATTAATGCACCAAGCGCCACCAATATCAATAGCAATAGCAGTAACCTTGCTGCCGACACCGGCACTGGCACAGGCACCAAAACGCCCACAACGCTAATTGACTCCGGGCGAATCTGGCCTATTTTCTCCTCCGTCTGGGGCTGCGACGATCAACCGTTCATCGCCCCCCCCACCACAATATCCCCCCCCTCCTCCTCCTCTCTGCCCAGCTCCTCCCCAAACTTATCCGAAGCGTGCCGCCCCTCCGGCCTGCTCGCATTTTCCCTCGGCCACGTGTCGCACTCCGGCGTGTCCTACCTGGGGAAGCGCCTCCTGCCGCGCCACACGCCCCTTTCTTACGGCGGCGGTGGGGGGGAGGGGGGAGAGCTTGCTTCCGAGCAGGGAGGAAGAATGCTCGGAGGAATTGTGGATAAAGACGGGGGGGGGCTCGGGAGGCTCGGCAGTGATTTTTTGCTTACTGTTGACGGGGGGGGGGTTGCGGGATTGAACTACTGGAGCAATTTGGGAGTTGAGGGGGGGGCGGTGCAGTTTAGGTTTCAGAGAGATGAGAGGGGGTACGCGTTGGGGAGGAAGAGGGGGGGGCTTGCCAAGGAGAAGGAAAAGAAGGGGGAGAAGAAGGGGGAGAAGAAGGGGGAGAAGAAGGGGGAAAAGAAGGGGAAGAAGGCGAAGGAGAAAGAGGAGGGGGGAGCGGCAGGGAGCCTGCTGGACGGAACCAGCGCCTTCCTCCCGTCCTCTGTCAAACCCCCTCCTGTTAACCACAAGTCCCGCCTGATCGGCTCCTCCCTCCTCTCCACCGACACCACGCTGATGAAAATTAGAAAAAATGCCGCCCCCAACACCGACACAAAACTCCCTGTCCGAAACTCCTCCACCAACGTCTACGCTTTGTACCCCAGCGGCCCCCCACTACTGTTCTCCACCCTCCACAACGCGATTCAGGCAACTGACTTGTCGACCGGGTCAGTCGTCAGGACGCTCGTCGGGCACGGGGACCTGGTGACGTGTCTGGCCGTTGTGGGGGGGAGGGAGGAGGAGACAGGGCAGGTGACGCTCAGGGTTGACCGGAACCTCCGGGGGGTGCTCGTTAGTGGGAGTAGGGACTGCACGGTTAAGATTTGGCATGTTGACCACTGCAGGCCGTCGGGGCATTCCATAAAAAGTAAAAGTAAAAGTAAAACTGCGGACGGGGACAAGGACAAGGACAAGGACAAGGACATCAATCTCCCCTACACCATTTCGACGAGCCCCGTGAAGACGATGTACGGGCACGACAGGGCGGTTACCACTGTGGGGGTTAGGGGGGGAGGGACGTGGGATGCGATTGTTAGTGGGAGTGAGGATGGGACGCTTATTTTCTGGGATTTGGAGGGGGGCAAGTACAGGAGGACGGTGGAGGTTGTTGAGGAGAGAGGCGAGGAGGCGCAGGGGGAGAGGAGGGGGATGAAGTGCGACTGGGTTGGAGTTAGCAGCGCAGGATACGTGGTGACGTACTTGTGGTCGTCGGCGGGTGGCGGTGGTGAGCTTCGGTGCTACAGCATCAACGGGCACTTGGTGAGTTCATCGACGGTGGACTGCGATGACACCCTGCTATGCTTCGCATTCTCGAGCGATGGGCAGGTGCTCGTTACTGGGGGGACGGGGAGGGAGGTCAAGACGTGGAGGTTGAGGGATCTGAAGAGGATAGAGCTGCTGCCGCACTTGGATAGTAATATTATCAATGGCGGTGACGAAAAGGGATACAGTAGCGCTCACGTTAGGAGCGGAACGCTGGACGGAAAATGCGACCTCACAGCGACGGAGAGGTTCGACTCGAGCGTCACGCAGGTGCTTGTGAGGGAGAACGGGGTCGAGAACTTCCTGGTCGTGGGGCTGGAGAGCGGGGGGGTGTACGTCTTTTGCCATGACAACGGGTACTTGAGGAAGCGGCTGCAGAAGAAGTTGGAGAACTTAGGGTTTTTCTAAAAAAGTTATTTGGGAGATTTTTAGATGTAGAAACTACTTATGACTGTCGGCAGCGCAACAAATAACCCGAAGGCGAGTTCGTACGATTTAAAAAATGTTTTACACCTCGCTGTAGAGATCTGACAAGAGCTCCGGCCACCTTTTGCGAGATTTGGGGAAACGAATTCAGTGATGACCTTCAAATGCTTGGGGTGCTTGCTGTATTCCACGTAATCCAAATCGCTTTTGAACGTGACAGTGGCAGCCACTGTGGCGTTCCGCCCATCGTCGATTGAGAGAATTTGCGACCCACAGACCAAATTTTGGACCAAAGGAATCGCGGAAATCCCGAGCTGATTTATTGCGTCAACCATGTTCTCCTTCATAGTTGCTTCCACGTTCTCGTTGAGTTTCAGAAGAACTGTATGGACAATAGCATTACTGGTGGTGGGCGCCTCGTTGAGATAAAACTGGATCGCTGATCTGCCTCCCTCTTTGAGATTTGGCAGAATGAATTCTTCTATTGCCTGCTTGTGTTTGGGGTGCGATGCGTACGTTTTGTAGTCTTCTGTGTCGGCAAAATCTACGACAGCCATAACAGTAGCGTTCCTCCCATCGTCAATCGCTGTCAATTGTTTTCCACACTGGAGGGACTTGACACACGATAATTTTGTAAGATTTTGGATCGAAGAGATCAATTTATTTATCGTTGCAGTATCGGTTTTCTCCTCAAGAGCTAACAATACAACGTGTCTGACAGCAGCATCAGGCATCTCTCTCGGTGAGCTTTGAGGTCTGAAATGTTTTTATTTTTACATTTTGATTTTGAAATTTTTGAGATGATGAGGATATTTTGATCTCTTATGCCTCCCAACGAGCACCACAAGTGGCTCAAGAAGCGTGATTGGGTCGCGGTAGAGTCATGATTCACCCAGAAAAAGACTTAGATTTGCTCGTGAGAAAGTACAAGGAGAGAGATGAGCATGAACGACTGCCACATCATTGGCTCGCAGCGAAAGCTCAGACACACACACGTATTCTAGCCTTTGTGGGCGTGCAGTCGATTTGGTTGAATGAAGAGGCCCTCATCACACGAGACAAGAAAGGCGAAACACCCCTCGACATTGCCCGTAGGAGTGGAGCCTGTGCTGAGATCATCGGCTTGCTCTCCCTCACTCCCGAGGAAGCTCGTTCGTTGGGTGGTAAGGGGATGGTCCGCTTGTACGCACCAGTGTGTTATTGGATGACTACGATGGCTGGGTGGATCCAATCACGATCGTATGCAGACTGTCACAAGTGGATCAATGAGCATGATGACGAGTTGGTGCGTGAAGTGCTCAAATACTACAATTCTAATCTTCTTCTACTTGTTGCTCAGCAGAGCCAGGTATACAGCGAGTCCCTCGTGTTTCTTGCTCTTCGAATGATCCATCGACACCCACCTTCTGTCAACGTTGTGCTTGATAATTGGCCAGCAGGCGTTAGTCTTGTTGGATTTGCCAAAGACAAAAATGCGTGCAGAGAGGTTGTCAAGGTTCTCCGCCTCACCCCCAAGTACATCTCCTCCACCCCCTACCCCACCCTTCTCCGACAACACCTCCCCAAGCAGTTCGTCGACGAGGAGGTCTTTGGCACCTACAACACCGCTTGCACGTTCATCAAGCACATGAAGTACGACAAGGCTGAGCTGGTCGAGGTGGAGGCCGTGCTGAAGCCAACCCACAAGTGCGACGTCTGCAAGGTTTCCACGACGAAAGCGTGCGCACGGTGCAAAACCAGCTACTTCTGCTCCGCCGAGTGCCAGAAGTCGGCGTGGAAAAAGCACAAGAGAGTGTGCAAGGCGCCGACGAGGGTGGCGGCGAGTGAGGTAGAATTGCGGGTTTTGCACAAGGGCATGCTGCTATTGAACAGGTGCATCCAGGAGCCTGGAGCGGGAGACGGACCCACAAGTGTGGTATTAGATTTCTTGAGATGATGGAGTCAACGTGAGGCAGGGGGTTGGTGACGAACAACAAATTTAAAAGATGAAAAAACATTCGATTAAGACTCAATTCAATCGCATTTACTCTCTCGAGGAACCAGAACTCTTTTGCCCCCTCTCCTCTTGTCCTTTTATTCATTTTATAGCCATTTCAATCACACTCCGCAACGACGATCTTCTTCTATTTCGACCAGATAAGAATGTTTCCCTCTCCCCCCTTCCCTCACCAATTTCTTCCAGCACCCCTTTATCCTCTCCCCCCGGCAACAATCGCCCAGGTATTCGTTCGATTAGCTCTTCCGTTAACCACCCTGGCCGAGACACGTGCCAGTCGTTCCACCTCTCGCCCAACCACTCCTTGATCTCGTCCTCGAAGTGCGCATAGTAACTCGGGTGATCTGTAAGCACCTGAATCATAATCTCGTCCTCGCCACTGCGAAACAGCGCCTCGTTATACTGTTTTCCCGTCATGAAGCTGTAGAAAGTTTTCCGTAACTTCTTCTCGCTACCAAAGATCAAGCCCAAAAGCGCAACAAACCACAACAAAAACAACATCGTTGCAATTGTCATGTGGTCCTCCTCCTTTATCGCCCAATCTCCAACATCATCCTCTATCTGCCGCCCAAACTCCTCCTTCATTCTTATCGCCCCAAATACGCTCGCTTGTGTAACCACCATGCTCATCAACCAGTAGAATCCGCCCATCTCGTACGGATGCCGAGCATGCAAAAATCCTGTGAAATCACAGATCACCTTCACCGTCAGGCGCTCAAGCAGACTGGTAGCCAAACTGGTCCCTTGCGGCATTGGCAACCAATACCTGAAGTCTCTCCTAACCAGCTTGTAAACCAAGTACGCAACCATTTCACCTCCCAGCACGCCAACAGCAAGTGTTTTGCCACCAATGTGAACCAGAATCGCCATCTCCAGGCTCTTCCCCAACAGCTGACAGAAGCTCAGCAAGTACATGCTCCATTTCACGACCACCAGCCTCAAACCATGCAGCGGCACGAACCCGTAGAAAATCTTGCCGGTGCGTCTGCAGCGAATGGGTTAGTTTTTTTTTCAATTCGCCTCCCCCCCCCTTCCCCCTCTCTTACCTACTGTCCTCGCTGATGTCCTTCACGTACGTCATGTAGCTCACGGCTTCGGCCACGAACACGACGCTCGTGAAAAGTGCCCCCATCACCATTAAATCCAACTCCTCACTCTCCAGTACATTCAAAACCTGAATCACACTCATTGGAATGCTCTCACTGAAAACTTCGCACATCTTGAACATCATCATCTCACTCACGGGTGGCACGATTGCGTGGCCCTTCATCTTTGCGTTGGTCAGAACTCGGAACTTGTTGAATGCCGGTTTTGTGAATGTCACCGTGCCGAACATCTCAATCAGCATTTTCCTTTTGTTTCTGTGGTGAACCGCAGCTACCAACCCCAGCTGCAGTGCCAAACTCAGCAACACAAACAATATCATCAAGTCAGCCGTCTCATGCTTTCCAAGGCCGCGGTAGATGTTTATCGTGAAAATGTCAGTTGCGACATCAA
>BRYC01000917.1:0-13549 GCA_030267985.1 Parmales sp. scaly parma
CTTCCTCGTGCGGTCGCTGAAAACGAAGATGATGACCACGACCGTGAAGAAATTGTCATTGTTGACAACATTGACGACGGTGATAATGGCAAAGGCGACAATGATAATAACAATTCTGGAGCTCATGACGGATTTGACGGTGTCTTTGCAGATAATGCTGGGGAGGAGGAGGACAAGGAGGAAGAGGGGGAGAAAAAGGAGGAGGAGAAGGAGGAGGACGGCGACGACGCCGTCAGGCCCGCTGTTGGTGAGGGTACAAGTGCTGCCGCTGCCGCTGCCGCTGCCGCTGCCGCGCTCGCAGATTTGATGCTCGGGCCTTTCCCGGATGCAAATGATTTCGCCAGCTTTTCGGCTGTGCTTGACGACATTTTCCACTTTCTGGATCGGGTGAAGCTGAGCATGCACCACCCTTCGAAGAAAGATTACTTTGTTGCGCTGCGCAACGCGGTTATGATTGAGGACGAGGATGATATGAAGAAGGTCGTGGCAGCGCTAAAAAAAGTTGGGCTCAGTGACGAGCAAATTAAACAACGAAAAAAATTCAACTTCAAATGGTTCAGCTCGAGAGTCAAGCGATACGTTCCTGAGCCGAAAATCCTGTACGAGCGAGTTCGTGCAGTTTACGCCGCGTTCGGCGACAGGAAGGACAGCACCAAGGCGGACAGCAAACCGTTATTCACCAAAACAGCGTGGAGGAAGGCGAAGAACAATTTAGATAACATCAAAAAAGGCTACGTGAGCGACCCCCCCGACCTCAACCAGTACTTTCACAAACTCAACAACAAGGAGGTACGTGAGGAGCGAAGCGAATCCAAGCGCAGTACTTCACTCGCGTTTGGAGTATTTGTTTTTCGTTGTCGTCCAAAAACTAACGCATACACACACCACACACACCCACACAACCACTCACTCATACACGCTCGGTTCATTCCCTCGTAGAGATCGCCTTCGACAAGCTCGGTCTCTCGCTCTACCGCTGCAACCGCGGCACCAATGATGTTGAAAATGTCCACAAGCAGCTCAGGACGGTTTTTGGCAGGTGGAATTGCGGCGTTGTAATGACGGATTGCCTGCTGATGTGGTTCCGACACCGTTTCAACCATCGTGCTTCCGAGCGAAATAGAACGAAGTTTCCGAGAATCGGCCACTACAACACTTGGCTTATCGACGAGCTTCAGCGTCTCGTTCTGCAGAACCACGGGGTTTTGATGTTTCCGGATTGGTCCAACACGTCGGAGTTTAAAGACACGGCCGAGAGGTTTGGTACCATTCCAATTCACACGAAAGACCTCGGTGACGAATTGAAAGCTCACATGAAGGACAAACCTCCATTCGCACTGTCTCGCGACATGATGTACATTGCGAAGATGACTAAAGTTCCCGTTCCGTTTCTTTCCGTGAACCATCCAGAGGAGAAAAAGTTGTTCACCAGACTGATGGCGAGTTCGAAAAACTTTGATTCAGAGCAGATGGCCCTGGATTGGATTAAATACGTCGACAAAGATAAGCAGATCTACCCGAAGCTTCCCGTTTACCTCCGGAGCTATTGGAAAGTTTACGAGAAGGGACTATCAGTCAAGGCGACGGCGAAGAGTTACGAAAAATCGATCAATAGTCTTGAAAAGGTTTTGGAGGAGACCCAAAAAAAAGCTTTGCCCGACCGAATAACTATAATGGAAACGCAAACACTTCGGTGCCGGCTCCATTCCCCAAGTTGCACAAATACCAGGAACGATGAATGCGTGCCGACCGGTGTGGACAACGCTTCAGCTGGACTGATTGTTGTTGGGAATACTACGATCAGAAGCCCTGGTGTGGCAACGAAAACTTCGAAAAGGGTGCGTTCGAAAGACGCTTCGCCTTCGACGCGAAGAAAACGTGTGTAGTGTGTGAATTTTAAGAAGGTAATTTCTGGGTGCGATAAAGGGAAACGAGACAGGAAGAAATGCCCTCATTACAATAAAGAAGTTTTGGTGGAATCGAAAGAGCGATGAAGGATAAAAAAAAAAGGCTGCAGCGACCGGCTAAAAAGCAAAAAAAATGAGATTTTTTGCTGAAATTTTGGATTTCTGCTTCGAATTTGACCTCGTTTAAGACTTATTCTTTTGTGCGAGCCGATTATTTACGATTTTTCGTCACTCTTTATTTAAAACATCCAACTCCACTACACTATTAACAACCAACCAAATTTTTTTCCTTTAATAAAATTTTAAATTATAGCAAAAACCTCTTCTGCGATGCGGAGTGTTTTCTCAATATCCTCCTCAGTATGAGCTGTACTCATGAAGCCTGCTTCATACTGAGAAGGAGCTAGGTACACACCTCGACACAGCATTTCTTTGTGCCACCTTGCAAACTTGTTCAGATCAGCTTTTTGGGCATCGACGAAATTGTTCACGGGTCCAATGCCAAAGTTAATGCCAAACATACCACCTGCGTAACCGCCGCAAATGTCGTGGCCGGCCGCCTTTCCCCTCTCCAGCAATCCCTCGATAAGGATCTTGGATTTGTGTTCAAGAGCTTCATACACCCCAGGCTCCCTCAGCTTCTTGAGCGTTTCCAAGCCTGCAGTCATTGCAAGCGGATTTCCAGAGAGGGTGCCTGCCTGATACATTGGACCCTGGGGAGCAACCATTTCCATAATGTCCCTCCTCCCTCCGAAAGCTCCAACGGGCAAACCACCGCCGATTACCTTTCCCAAGGTCGTAACGTCTGGTATAACACCGAAGTACGCCTGCGCTCCACCGTAAGCGACGCGGAACCCAGTCATAACCTCGTCAAAAACAAGGAGTGCGCCATACTGGTCGCACAGGTCCCGGAGCCCTTGCAGAAACTCCTTTGTCGGTTTGATGAAGCCAGCGTTACCTACTACAGGCTCCAAAATGACGGCAGCAACATCAGTTGTTTTCAGAAGAGCTTCCACGGAAGCGAGGTCATTATACTGCGCACAGAGTGTGGCCTTGGTGGAGGATGCAGGGACTCCTGGCGAGTCTGAGCGGGTGGGGAAGAAACGAGAGCGAATGAATGGAGTGAGTACAAATTAATGAAGCGTCACAAAAAATCAAATCACTCACCTGGCAGCCCAAGGGTGGCAACACCCGAACCAGCCTGCACTAGGAAGCTGTCGGCATGGCCGTGATAGCAGCCCTCAAACTTGATTATCGATTCTCTGTTGGTGAAAGCACGACACAGTCTCAACATTCCCATACAGGCTTCGGTGCCCGAATTTGTGAACCTAACCATCTCTACTGAAGGGACAGCTGCAATAACCTCCTTCGCAAGGAGGTTCTCAAGAGCAGAAGGAGCTCCAAAAGATGTACCTTTCTGCATGGTGGCATAGATCGCAGCCAGAACAGTGTCATCCGCATGACCCAAAATGGCAGGCCCCCAACTCAACACAAAGTCAATGTACTTGTTTGAATCCACATCATAAGCATAAGCACCCTTAACTTTGTCAAAAACAACAGGATCTCCACCAACACTCTTAAAGGCCCGAACCGGGGAGCTCACTCCTCCAGGCATCAATCCTCTTGCCTCACTCATGATCGAGGCAGATGCCTCGTATGTATATGTTTTGAGCTGAACAGGCTGCCGGACAGTTGCACGGTGAGATGACAAGGTAAAAGCACTTGAAATCGTTACCAAGACACTTATAACATGTTGGATTCGAACCATCTGCGACATACTGTGTTAGCTTAGCTTGTGTGTGTGCATTATATTCGGAGGATCATGCACCTGTGCAGTGGAAACTGAAAATGTAAAAAAGTAAACATTTTTTCACGTCATTGGCGACAGGCAGATAAAGTAAGCTTATATACCATTCCGCTACATAACCCAAACTAACCACAAAATGTCAGCTTTCCACAATTCAATGTATATGTCATCTGCTGATTCGGTTGAATCGGACTATGGATACATATTTAAAGTGTCTGGTCCCTTGGTGGTTGCCGACAATATGTCTGGTGCGGCAATGTACGAACTCGTACGGGTTGGGCATTCCAAGTTAGTTGGAGAGATTATCAAGTTGCAGGGTGACACTGCTAGTATTCAGGTTTACGAGGACACTTCTGGGTTGACTGTGGGTGACCCGGTACTTCGCAAGCGCGCTCCCTTGTCGGTTGAGCTAGGGCCTGGGATTATGGGAACAATCTTTGATGGGATTCAGCGTCCTCTTGAGGATATTTTCAGGAATGAAGGTGAGTTGTTAAGAAGTTGTGAAGTAGTGGTGAAAGTTTTAGAGGTTGTTGCTTTCTCTGACACACCACTCTTCAACGGCAACTCCGCTCCTCGCTCGCCTCGCAACAGGTGATGTTTATGTGCCCAAAGGGGTTGATGTCCCATCGTTAACCAGAGGGACGAACTGGACTTTCAAGGGCGCAAAATGGCGCGAGGGTCAGCCTATTTCTGGTGGTGATGTGCTTGGCAATGTTTACGAGAACGAAATCATTGACAACCACAAAATTATGTGCCCCCCCAATGTTTATGGAACGGTTAAAAAGATCTTCACTCAGGGAACTGACGGAAACGAGCAGTTCAACGTCGACGATAAAGTTATGGAGGTTTACAATGAGACCACGGGAAAGACGCACGACTTGACTCTTTCTCACTTCTGGCCCGTTAGGAAGCCTCGTCCCATCAATGAAAAGCTTCCGGGAAACAAGGCGCTAACAACAGGCCTTCGGGTGATTGATGGCATGTTTCCCTCCGTCCTTGGCGGAACTTGTGCAGTTCCAGGGGCTTTTGGTTGCGGAAAGACTGTGATTTCCCAGTCTTTGTCCAAATTTTCAAATTCCGACGCCATTGTTTACGTTGGCTGTGGCGAGCGTGGCAACGAGATGGTGAGTGCACAGTACGAAAATTGCGCGGATTGTGAGATCCACTCATCGGTTAACACATTTCACTCCACACCAGGCTGAAGTTCTCTGTGATTTCCCAGAACTGACAATGACGATCAAGGACGAAATTACTGGAAAGGAGAAGGAGGTTGGAATAATGAAAAGGACAACTTTGGTCGCCAACACCTCCAACATGCCCGTGGCTGCGCGTGAGGCAAGTATATATACTGGTATCACCCTGGCGGAGTACTTCCGGGACCAGGGAATGAACGTAAGCATGATGGCCGACTCCACTAGTCGGTGGGCTGAAGCTCTTCGTGAGATCTCCGGACGGTTGGGTGAAATGCCAGCTGATAGTGGTTATCCGGCGTACCTCGGAGCTCGTCTTGCGGCGTTCTATGAACGCGCCGGGAGGGTTAGCTGTTTGGGAAGCCCCGAGCGAGAGGGGACCGTCACGGTTGTTGGGGCTGTTAGTCCTCCTGGAGGTGATTTCTCTGATCCGGTCACCGCCGCGACTCTGTCCATCGTTCAGGTGTTCTGGGGTTTGGACAAGAAACTCGCACAGAGGAAGCACTTCCCGTCTTTGAACTGGTTAATTTCTTACACAAAGTACATGCGTGTTCTTGAGCCGTTCTTCTGCGAGAAGGACTCGAGGTACACCATGCTGAGGAACAAGGCGAGGGACATTTTGCAACAGGAGGACAACTTGAGCGAGATCGTTCAGCTGGTCGGAAAGGAAAGTCTCTCGGAGGACCAAAAGGTCGTGATGGAGGTAGCCAAAATTCTCAGAGAGGACTTTCTCCAACAAAATGCGTTCACCGACTACGACTACACATGTCCTCTTGTCAAAACTCTTGGCATGCTCGCTTGCATCATCACGTTCTACGACCTTTGCCAAAAAACCATTGCCGACAGTCCCCAGGACAGCAAGATCACGTATGCTCACATCAAAACTGCGCTCGCACCAAGCATGCAGAGGGTGGCCGACACCAAATTCGTTGATCCCAAATTGCCAGAGGTAGAGATTACCAGGGGGTACAAGGACATTGAGGAGGAGCTTATCAGAGAGTTCCAAGTGCTAACTGACAGTGTGTAGAACATAAGAAGGAACTACTTGTGAAAGAATTTTTATATGTTTAGGTTTTTGATAGTGGGTGGGGTGTGAAGTGTGTGAGGGGCACTTTTTCTCCAAATCACCAACCAATTAAGTTCATTAATTAACCCACTTTAATATCAACCAACCAACCACAACTCCAACCAACCAACCAACCAACCAAATAACCAACCAACAACTATATCATCTTCACATCAACATAACATTAAATCTTAGTCTCGTTTATCTTTTGATCTCGCCATGCCCAAGAAAGGAAGGAAGACCTCCAACCGTACGACTCTAAAGGACAAATACAAGATTCAGAAACGAGTCACTGAGAAACACCGAAAAGATAGAAAGCTCTCGAAGAAGGACGTGAAGGCGAATGGCAAATCGAAGACCAAATCAAACAAGGATCCTGGAATTCCTAATAGTTGGCCCTTCAAGGACCAGCTGCTTCGCGAGGTGGAGTTTCAGAAGAATAAAATGGAGGAGATTGCAACTCTGAAGGAAGATGCTCGGCGAATGGCGCAGGTGAACAAGGCCCGCGAGCCCAAAAGAACGCTGGATGATTTGGTTGCTGATGCGGCCACAAAGAATAGCAATTATAGCAATAGTACAGACGGCCAGAACACTTCAGTAACAATTTTGGAGGGCATTTCCAGCCGCCAAACAAGTGAATCGGCCACGGGAATTGGACAGTCGTCTCGCCGTGCGTACCTCCGTGAGCTGAACAAGGTCATTGACAATGCGGACGTTATCCTTCAGGTTCTCGATGCTCGGTTCCCTCACTCCTCTCGGGCCACGGCGATTGAAGATGCAATTTTGAGCAAGGCGGACAAAAAATTGGTGTTGGTTTTGAACAAGGTTGATCTGGTTCCTGCCAGCGCCGTTCAGGGGTGGCTCAAGTTTCTTCGGAGGTCCCACCCGACTGTGGCGGTGAAGGCTTCCACCCAGGACGGGGCTCGTGTTGGACAGAGCAAGAGCAAAATTGACAACGAGAGTGGACTTAAGAGTACCAGTGCGGTGGGCATGGAAGGCTTGCTTCAGCTGCTGAAGAATTATTCCCGAAACATGGATCGCAAAACAAGCGTCACTGTGGGGATAATTGGCTACCCTAACGTTGGAAAATCGTCAATTATCAACTCCTTGAAAAGAACTCGTGCTGTAGGAGTGAGTTCCACCCCAGGGTTCACCACAAGCATGCAGGAAGTGAAACTGGACAAAAACATCAAGTTGCTCGACTCGCCCGGGGTTGTTTTTGCTGATGGGGAAGAAACTCTTCTCCGCAATTGCGTAGACACGGACAGCATCGCAGATCCTATGCCGGCCATAAGGGAGCTCATTTCAAAGTGCAACAATGAGCAACTCATGTCAACTTACGCCATCCCCCACTTTGAAAGCGGCAACGAATTACAGTTCTTGAGCATGGTAGCAAAGGTCAAGGGGAAAATGTTGAAGGGGGGTATTCCTGACAAGGTCGGAGCTGGCAAGGCGGTTTTGCGGGATTGGAACTCGGGGAAAATTCCATTCTTCGTTCCTCCACCTACCATAAATGACTCATTAATTGACAACAGCGCAGTAGTGCTGAAGAGCTTTGGGGATGATTTCAAAGTTGAAGAGATGGATGCTGCTATTTTGGATGGCAATGAGAACGACGCAATCGACTTTGTTGCCATGGAGGATGATTGGAATAACAGTGATAATTCAGGAATTGGCGCGGATGAGGAAATGAGAGGGTAAAAAAATTTAATCAGAGAGTACTTCACTTAATATCTTTGTTTTGCTTTTGATTTTGTTAAGGCAAAAGATTTTTTTTTATTTTAAGAAAAAAGAAGTCCTTATTCCAATTTAACTTCACACACACCTTCAAAAATTAGGAAAGTCCTGCTGGTTAAGCTGAGAAAGCTCAAGAGATTCAATAGAGATTCAATAGAGCCAACTTTACGGAAAAAAGAACATGGAGAATTGGAGAGGCAACGAAGTAGCAAAAAACAAAGGTTTAGAAAGGGGATGGCTCAGCCTCGTTCCCCAAACACAAAAGGGTGCGGCTACCGAGGAAAAGAAGGAGGAGAAGGATCTATTCCAATCAAAAATTGATGAAGAAAGAGGAGATTCTCCGATTGAATTGTTGGAAACTGAGTTTGTTACCCCCGAGTGGGGTGGTGTGGGGAACTACACGAAGCTCTGGAACCCCGAGAAGCAGAGTTGCAAGCGGTATGACAAGGCCATGAGGGAGTCTGACTTGGTGCCTGATAAATACATCCTAGATTTTCTCTACACCCCTAGCGCACATGGAAGGAGTTTGCACTTGAAGGATCGCAAGATGAGGGTCCACGAGCTGGATATTTTGGGACGGTTGTTTAGCACGGATTACCACCACGCTTGTAAATTGAGAGAGCTCCACTTGGAAAACATGAGTCTAGGGGACAGTGAAATTGGCAAGTTTTGTCAGTACCTTGGGAGCATTCCCACCTTGGAGACCTTGAGCCTGGCTGACAACCACATTGGCGACAAGGGCGTTTTGGAAATTTGTAAGGTATTGAATGAAGAGGTTAACTTTAGCTTGACCGAGTTGAACATGGAGAAAAATGCAATTGAGGAGCGAGGTTGCATGAGCTTAGCAGCAGTCCTCAAGAATGTTCCCAACCTGAAGATCCTCTCCCTGAACGGGAATGCCGTAGGGGACTTCGGCGTGTTCTCCCTTGTTGCCTCTATGTTGAGAAATGTTCCCTCGTCCTATGACTGGGAGCCCGAGATCCCCGAAATGCCCCAAAGTTGCAAATCCGTGTCGTCGGATCTGAACACCTCTTTCAGTATCAAGAAAGTGACAAGAAGCAAGCGCGAAAGCAGCTTTGCCCCCCCCCCCCCACCTAGACAGAGTGGAGTTCTGGGAGGAGGGAGGCCTAGTTTTATAATAAAAAACTGCAAAAGAAGGTCAACCATAAGACCTCCGTCTGGCGGAGTCAGCTTCAGAGGGGGTGGGGGTGGGGGTGGGGGTGGGGGTGGGGGTGGGGGTGGGGCTGGGGCTGGGGGTGGGGCTGGGGCTGGGGGTGGGGGTGGGGCTGGGGGTGAGCCTCCACCAAAACCAAAACCGAGATTGACACTGACACCAAATTTACCATTGCCAAATCTTTCCCAAATTGAAAATGTTGGATATGGTAATGATAATGATAACGAAAACGATTTTGATAAAGAGCGATCCAGCACAATAACAACTCCACCGCCTCCCCCCCAATCCCAATCCCAATCACGGTCACTGCCACTGCCACTGGGCACCCCGACAAGAATTTCCTCGGCCTCGGACGCGCCACCCCCCCCCAAGATGACCCTCGCAATGGTCGCCAAATTGCAGCAAAACTCAAATAAAGTTGTTGTGGCTTTGAAGAAGAATGTGACCAAAAAAGAACGAATTAAACTGGAGATGCAGAGGAGGAAAGACGAGGGAGAGAAGAAAAAGAACCAAAGTAGGTTGGTTAGCAAGGCGAAACGACTCTGGAGGATGCTCAGAGGGGCGGTGTTTTTGCTGGGTCGTTATTTGGTGATTAAACGGGGACCAATCAAGCTAAACATTCTAAACTTTGGCGATTGCGGTGTTGGGTATCACGGAATACAGTGGCTTCTGCACGGCTGCAAATTCAATCCGAATATAATTAGCTTGGACCTCTCAAGGAGCGCTTTCTCGGAAAATTCTGCAATTGTTATTGCAGAGTATTTGGAGTGGTGCAACACGCTCGAAGAGCTCTGCCTAGACCACAACCAAATGAGCGAAGAGGCTGTCAGGGTAATGTGCAAGGGATTGAGCGAAAACATAGGCCTTGCAAGCTTGTCCCTTGACAACTGCGAGCTTGATGCAGTTTGCTTGAACTGGATTGCAAGTTATTGCAATGGGTGGTATATCGATAATTTTTGTTTGGTAAGGAATGTTTCAGTGTGTAACAAACCTGCCACATCTCTATCCTTAACAAAAAATGTGTGAGGAGGATAAGTTGAAGATGAAAAACTTGTTTTCCCAAATTGTTTTACCCTATCCCCTAATCCTACTGTTCACCCGAAAAATCTCCAACTCAAATATCCTCAAGTTGTTGTTTTAATCTGTCAGAGGAGGTGAGAGATAAAGAATTAATGCGGCAACTAGGCCCAACCCACCCACTGGGAATAGGAGCCCGCCGAAATCCTTGTCTCCCACCGAAAGGAGTTGGCCAGCATGCTGCAGGCCCGCACTCACTGTTTGCAGCTCGAGAGTGAGATCCGCAGGAGTGACCGGCACCATGGAAAGAGCCGAATACTTCTTGGTTCCAAATGTAGGAGTGCCCTGTGGCGAGAATGGGAAAGCATCAGAAGCTAAAACCAAAATGGCGAGTAGAAGAGTTGCGAAAATCATTCTGAATATAGAAATTGGAGAGAGTGAGTGGTAATAAAGGGCAGGTGGTAAAAGAAAATACGCTTGGTAGTTTACTCACAGAACAATCTTTTGGGGAATCTTGAAAATCATGTCTGCTTCCAATTTTGATTAGAGTACAGAAAGTGTCTGCGATTATGCGTTGTTGCTTCCTTTTGGTAGCATATATGACAGTCACAAACCCATACACATTCTATGCACGATCAGTCCACCGATGCAGTACAACGAAATTACATGAAGTGCCCTCATCCTCTTCCCCTTCCTCCCAGCCATTCATCTCCTCATTACTTCCTCCTCCTCCTCCTACTCCTCCTCCTCCTCCTTCACAAACAATCAATCAATTATCAGTGGATCCACCAGTAAAAAAACGTCGTGGGCGCCCTCGTAAAGCTACCGAGCCATCTTTGCAGCAACGGCAGCGGCAGCAGCAAGAGTTGCTTGGGAGGCTTTCGATGAATAACAATGACGGAAACGATTATGTGAATGTCGGCGATGAGGACTCTCTCACGTCAAATCCACACGTTGACTTTCCCGAGTCTCCCACCCTTGATCCCGAGACAGGTCAGCCCGTTGAATTTCCACCTCCGTTGCCACCTCTCGACCCCACACTGATTACAACGAAAACAACCTGGGAAACGATGCTTGAGAACGAGCAGGTGAGCAAGTGTAGTAAATGTTCTTTGCATTGTTTTGTTTGTTTGTTTTGTCTGACCTTCACATTCTTCCCTGGCTTCACTCTTTACCACTCTCAAAAAAAGGAGGAAATTCGCCTTGCCCAAGAACTCGAGGATTTCATGCTGAACAGATTTGAGTCAAAGCGCTATGTTTGGGGTGTGAAGAACAGCATTCATGCTGTTGATCCTGTTCAGCGAGGGCTTGTCGTTATTGTCACGTGTAACATGAGCAACAACAATCCCGAATCGGAAAATGAGACGGGCGACGAGGCTAGAGCAGTGCGATTCAGCGAAAGGTGAGCGAGGGAGGGGTGTTTAAATATTATTCGTTTTTAAATCAAACAGAAACTCACTCAACAAATTTCCATTTCATTTTATGCTCTCACTTTGCTCGCTGCTCGCTCGCTTCACCCACAAAAACAGGATCAAGCAGGAACTCGGGGAAACGGTTGAGGTGGAGAGGAGGACAATGGGGAGTAAGGACGACCAACTGTTTGAAGTTTGGATTGAATCATACGAACACATACTTCTCTTCAGTAGGCGGAGTAGTGTGTTTAACAAGGAATGGGATGGAAAGAGGGTTATGGATGACGAGGAGGAAGACAGAATTATTGAGAATATTAAATTTCAGGTCAGCGATGAGGCTCGGCATGGTTATGTTCTCGAAGATGTTACTGTATGAAACTCTTTTTAAAAAAATCCTCAAGTTGAACTTTTCAATCTACCCCATACATGAAGAAGAACCACAAGCCCAATAAAAATAGAACTCGAAAGAAGAACAGTTGTTGGCCCCATCTTAATTCCCGGTGAGTCATCAGTGTAGAATCGTAAAACACCTGCTGAAGAACCTCCTTGCCCGCGCCCCGGACCAGCAGCTCCAGCAGTGAGAGCTTGCTTTTTTCGTAGGGTTGGGGCAGCCTTTGAAAAATGTAATAATTGATAACAGATTTGGGTGTATGGTATGGGTTAGGAGTGGGTGGGTGGGGTTACAAAACAAAGAGAAAGTTTTGTCGACATGATTTCGATGTCGATGTCGAATCTTGCGTGATTGCACACTAAGATTGATGATTGGAATGTGGAGGTACACACAAATTAATTGCCAACTCACCATAAGATTGTTTGGATGAACTTTTAATCCACAAAATCACAAACCAAACTAAAACCATTAAATAGGGATGGCTGAAACCGTACATAGAATATTGGATAGCTTCACTCCTTCATTACACTGTTTGCTCCGGCTGAATTTGTTTACCACTCCCGAGATAGCCTCAATAGTGGCGCGTCGTACGAAATCTGAATACTTGATGGCTCGTAGAGTTCCACGGTTATCTGACATGATTCACTATGTGGAGGAAGAGCTTATGTTGGAGCAACTCCATCAGATTCGACGTCGAAAAGTGTTCGATTCCAATTCTTCTGATTCTGCGCATGGTTCGGTCGACCGGCGTGATCGTTTTGAAGGTGCTGGTTTGATTCTCAAGCACATTCATTTCATCTATGGTCGAATGTGTCGGAAATTTGGTCGGAAAGAAAGAAGTGTGTGGTTTTCCTACATTGAGTTTTGCAAGGGTCACACTGACATCTCTAAAGTTGGCAATGATTCGGACTCGGACTCAGACTCAGAAACCACCAACCCCAACCCCAGCCCCAGTTTTGACAACCACAATATTTCTGGACGAAAGCTTCTCTCCAAACTCTACGCAGAAGCCCTCCAGCTACACCCCCTCACGGCAGCTTTCTGGATTGAGGCTGCGTCCTTTGAGGCTTTCTCCAAGGGCAATTTTGATTCTGCCCGTAGCATTCTTCAGCGTGCCGTTCGTGTGAACAGAAATCACGCGGCAAACATGCGTATAATTTGGGTGGAGATGGTAAAACTTGAGTGTGGTTTCGTTGAGGTCACAAACGGAAGGAGAGAGTTTGCGAAGAAGAGGAAGAGGCTTCCAGATGAAAGCGACAAAGACGATGCAGGCGACCTAACAGTCCCACTCATTGTGTTGAAAAACGCCGTAAACCATGCTAGGTCTTCTTCCTCCTCCTCCTCCTCCTCCCACACAGCGGATAGCAACAACATCGCGTTCTACGCATCGTTGCTCCAAATCGTGTCTAACCAGTTCAAGCACCTCGACACCACTTCAATCCTAACCAATTTCGTTACGAATGCGCTGACAACCGATTTTCACTCGTCACCCAAGGCGGTGTTGGTCAGGGCGGATTTTGAGCGCTCCGTAAACAACGATTTGGCTGCTTTCAGTGTTTTAATGGATGGGATCGAGGCTTGCCGGGGCTCCAACAACCTAGCCCTGAGCGAGATGCTCAGGCTCTCGGCCGTGTTCATCTGGGATTGTCTTGTCGATATGAACGACAAGGATGTAGTGGTGGTAAAGGACGTTAAGAAGGTCGAAAGCATGTACAAGAAGTTGCTAGTCGATGCATCGAAGGAGGCTGTTGGGGGGGGGTTTGACAGTAGGCTGTGTTTGCTGTTAATGGAGTTTTACCGGGACGTTGAGGAAGACGAAGGGAAGGCAAAAAGCGTTGCTGAACAATT
>BRYC01000928.1:0-33889 GCA_030267985.1 Parmales sp. scaly parma
GAGGGGGGGGGGGGGGGGCTGTGAGAGGGGTTGGAGGAATGGGAGAACAACAAAGATTAGGTGGAGGTGATTAGATTGAGCTGGAAGAAAAGATTTCAGTCGAAGCCAACGGGGGTCGATGGGATGAGAGCTGGGGGGTGGTTTGTTTGGTGGTGGTGGGTTTGGGGTGGGCAGGAGTGGATATCAATTAATCGTAGTGGCTGTAAGAGCTGTGCAAGACGAAATGATTTTTGAAAATACATTTATGATCTTCCCGCATTCACAGGTATCCTTGCCATTCTAACAATAGTAGTCAACTTCACCCTCTCCCCCCACCCTCCCCTCCTCTTGTCGGCCAACTCGTGACCTCTCTCTCTTCCAATTTCCCTTCCTCATTCGGATGCCTCGCACCCATCTCCAAAGTTTGATAGAAGAGGGCAATTTCCTTGCTGCTCGTGAACATATCGATGAAGATGAGGTTAGTGTGGACGATTGTGTGCTGATGTGTACGGAGCTTGACGAGCGTGGTCGAACGCCTCTTGCTGTTCTTGCCCAGAAAGCTCAGAGGCATTCACATATGCTCGCCAGTGTTGGTGTGAGTTTGGTTTACTACAATGAAGAGGCCCTTACCACCCTAAACGAGCGTGGCGAGCGTGGCGAAAATCCCCTCGAAATTGCCCGTGGGAGTGAAGCCTGTGCTGAGATCATCGGCTTGCTCTCCCTCACTCCCGAGGAAGCTCGTTCGTTGGGTTTTAAGGAGATGCTCCGCTTGTTCGCACCAGTATTTTATTGGGTGAATGAAATGGTTAAGTGGATCAAATCACGATCGTATGCAGACTGTCACAAGTTCATCGATGAGCACGATGACGAGTTGGTGCGTGAAGTGCTCAAATACATCAATTCTAATCTTCTTCAAGCCATTGCTTGCAATAGCCAGGTATACAGCGACTCCCTCGTGTTTCTTGCTCTTCGAATGATCCATCGGCACCCTCTTTCCCTTAAAGCTACCCAGGTTCAGGGCTACACGCCTCTTCAGCTTGCTGAGCACCCCCAATTCAATGCCTGCAAAGAGATCCGAAACGTCCTCCGCCTCACCCCCAAGTACATCTCCCGCACCCCCTTCCCCACCCTCCTCCTCAAATCCCTCCCCACCAAACACCACGAGATCTGCGGCCCCTACAACACCGTCTGCCAGTTCATCAAGCACATGAAGTACGACGAGGCTGAGCTGGTCGAAATTGAGGCCGTCCTCAAGCCGGCTCGCAAATGCGGCGTCTGCAATTCCACCCCCGCCAAACCGTGCGCACGGTGCAAGCGCACGTTCTACTGCTCGAGCGAGTGCCAAAAAGCAGCGTGGAAGAAGCACAAGAAGACGTGCAAGGCGCCGACGAGGCCACCCACCACCGAGGCCGAGCTCCGAACCCTCCACAAGGGCATGGCCCTCCTGAATATGTGCATACAGAGAAATGGGGCTGGGGATGGACCAACCAGCGTTGTGCTGGACTTCCTGTTGCCCGGTCCAGCGTATTGATAACATTAAACCACCAATTCATGAGAAACAATTGAAATTTTGCTATTTTTGGAAATTGGCTGGTTCGCATCGTTCTGCTGACTGTTGGAAGGTGGGGATACTGGCCCGCACACGATTCGCAGCACTCCAGGGGGGTGTTCAATTCACGTGGGGGGGGTCGGGGAGCAGGTTTGCAGCTGGGGGCGATGCTGTGGAGGATGTTTGACCCTTTTGAGCCGGCGTGGGAAGCCGGTGATGATCGAGCCAAGCTGGAAGGAAGCCAGCGTGTAGCAACCTCGTCCCCGCTTGACACCTTGAGGGTAGTGGCACCCGGCGCATGTACAAGCCAGCCGTCACAGTTTTTTGGCTTGAGGGGTGGGCGGTGGAGCACGGTGGGTGATGTGAAAAGAAGTTGGCGATGAAGATCACCAAAGAATCCTTCTGAAAAACTCTTTCCGGTCAATAATAGATTGGTCACCACAGGAAAGGGATGCAATACAGCTGTGGGTGTCGACATGACGCTTTTTAGGATGCGCAGGCAGGTCTACTCTGCGAAAATAAAATAAAATCTGTAAAAATTTCCAAAAAACTCGATTTTGTCCCCTTTTAGAGTTTTTTCATTGTTGCGGATGAATGTTTTGCTTATATTACGATATATTAATTAAGATTTTGAAGTTTTCATACATTTTTGAGCTATTAATTTTATAAACATTTAAATAAGTCTCAAGATCATTTTTAAATTTGTCTATTTCGCTTAGTATGACTGATTAAAATTAATTACAACTTTTTTTTCTCAAAAACGTATGAAAACTTCAAAATCTTAATGAATATATCATAATATAAGCAAAACACTCATCCGCAACAATGAAAAAACTCTAAAAGGGGACAAAATTGAGTTTTTTGGAAATATTCCCCCGAAAGTTTTTTGCGCTTTTGCCGTTACCCTGCTTGCGCGGCCTGAAAAGCTTGATGTCGACGACCACGGCTGCTTTGCATCGCCTTCCTGCGATGAGCAAGTTATTGCTGGTCGGAAAGTGGTTTTAATCGTTTTTTTTTGGCAATCTTGAATCGCCGATTTCTCATCAAGTCACCTCACCTTGCCGTGCTCCACCATGCCCCTCTCAAGCCAGAAAACTGTAACGGCTGGCTTTTACATGCGCCGGGGGGTGCACCCACCAACAAGAAATCAAGCGGGGACGAGACGAGATTGCTGCACCCCTGGCTTCCTTCCAGCTTTGGCTCGATCATAACCAATTTCCAAAAAATTTAGGTGGTTTAATCCCTGATGTTTGAGATATTTCCGAGCTATTTTAATAATTAGTTATTAGACGGCAAAAACGCCGCTAACATTGAACATGCGAACGAAAACCATGCTTACGACGATGGCGCACGCCACCGTGATCCCCACCACCCTCCCAAAGGCCGACCCATCGTTTTCCAAATGGTTTACTAGGTTCATTCCGAAGAAGGATCCAACTAAGCTGCAAGCCGCCAGCATCATGCCCATCAAGCTGAGGATGGTGTTGTACGCTAGCAGTTTATTTCTGATGGTGTCCAGCTTCATCTTAACGAGCTCCTCGGTGGATGTAACCTGGCTCCGTAAAATTTGTATTGAGTTTGCCGTTGACAGGACCACCTGGCTGTACGCCTCCAGGATGAGCTCGGGCTCGTCGCCCATCTCCTCCAATACCTGAGTGGAATATTAGGATAAGTTTTAGTAGTGTTGGTGGCGAGTATATGGCGGCGAGTATATGGCTGGCTCGCTCACCTGGCGATTGACGGGCTGGACGAATCTCTCCGGGTTGGAAATCAATTTGCTCAAGTTGCACAAGGCCAGGTCCTCGTCGTCGTCTAGTACGGAATTGAGCGCCCTCACGAACCCCCTCACCCTCCCCTCCATGACTGCTATGTCGTTCTTGAGAATTCGGAGCCGCTCCTGCGAAGGATGATATTGTTGTGTTGAGTAGTGGCGAGTTATGGCGGCGATTTTATGTATATGGCGGCGGCTCGCTTCGCTCACCTGGGAGTTTATTCCGTTCTTTGAATGCGTGTTGAAATTGCGGGCCAGGTGGTTGGTTCGTTTGACTCCCCGCAAATCGTCCATTGCGTCGTCGATCGACGATTTGAGGTGTTCGAAGTCGCTCTGCAGCTCGCCCGTTACGCTCTGAATGACCGCGTCCAGACAAACAAGCTCGAAGCTCATGTCATCATTCTCAATATCACTATTATCGTTATCATTATCTCCAACGCTTTCGCTCTCGCTGTTCCCCTGTCCAAAAACCTCATCCTCCGCCCCTCTAACCCCCCCCCTCACCCTCCTCTCGAGATTGACCAGTATGCTGTCAGCCCCGTCAGGCACCAGGAAGAGAAGCCGGTCCCGAAGGACGATTGCCCGAAACGGGTCAAAGTTCAGGAGCATCACATGGCGGCGCACAATCAAAGCGGGCTCGTTTGAGGTGCTGAAGGGAGTTACCATTCGACGCATGTCGCGAGGGTGGAGGTACCCGCCCAGGGGGATGTGGTTGTGGTTGTTTTGTTGTGTGGATGTTGTATTGGGAGATGTCGCGTTGGTGCGTTTTGCTGCACGGGTCGCTTGTTGTTGTTGTTGTTGTTGTTGTTGTTGTTGTTGTTGTTGTTGTTGTTGTTGTTGTTGTTGTTGTGGTGGGGAGGGCGGGGATTCTAACTGCATCTGAGACGTCAAATTAGTATTATTTGTAGTTGTAGTTGTAGTTGCAGTTGAGGGTGTAGTAGTATCTGTTGATTCGTTGGTGGCTGGTTCCTGCTTGTCTCTGCGAACGCTTCCTCTGTGGCTATTTGCCTTCTCAGGAGTGTTCTGAAACGAGCTCGCCCTCCTCCGCATAATCTTCTTCCTCTTCTCGTTGTCACTCGGCTGCGGCTGCGGCTGCAGCACGTCCGGAATGGACGAGATGTCGCTGTAGCTGCTGTGACTGTGACTGTGACTGTTGGTGTTATCTTCATTTTCTCGCTCAACCCCGGCCTCAATAGAATCGTCACCGTCGCAAACCTTGTCCTGGATGTAGTTGTACAGGTCGCGGAGCCGCATGTTCCTCATCACGGGGACGGGGGGGGGTACGGGGTTGGAGGGATCTGAGGGATTGGAGTGCTTTTTAACCAGCTCAAACACAACTATGTGGTGGAGCCTTTCAACGAGCTTCGCCGTTCGCGTGTTCGAGTCACCACTCACTCCGGAGGCTTTTCGCCGGTTGGACGGTAGGGTAGTAGAGGTGGGGGAGGATTTGCTGTGGGAATAGGTGTTGGAGGGGGTGGGGTCAGAGGAGGATTGAGAATCCTCATCATCGTCAAGCTTGAATTTGGGAGGCTTGAGAGAGTTGGAAGCCAAAGCCCGGGGTTTATTGCTGGGGCTTCGACGGAACTGGGGTAGGGAGAGCTGTACCATGATGGGACCAAATTTTTATTTTTATCACGCTGGAACAGATCTCTAATGATCTCGCGGTTGATTCGTTAATATATTGATATAATGGTTGATATGCGCAGCCTTCTTGCACGTGTGTTGTTGTTGCTGCTGCCAATCACACATTCATTCCTTCCAACGCCATTCAAAGTCCTAGAACCGAGGCGTCAGTTGAGGCGTCATGTCACTATTGCTTCTTCACCTGAGTCGGCTGTAACAGCAATCACTGAAGCCGCCCCCCTCCGAATCATCGTCGCCGGCGCAGGTGTTGGCGGTCTAACATTGACGAACGCCCTCCTCTCCGCCCCTTACTCATCGGCCCACCCCTCAGCCCCTCCCCCCCAGATCACAATCCTGGAAAAAACCTCCGCCTTCAAGCGCTTCGGCGGCCCAATCCAGCTCGCCTCAAACGCCCTGAAGATCCTCGACGTCCTCGATCCGGAGACCTACGAGCTGGTGCTAGCCAACTTTACCTTTACTGGCGACAAGGAGGTGAGTCTCACGAAGCACGAAGCACGAAGCACGAAGCACGAAGCACGAAGCACGAAGCACGAAGCACAAAGCATGCCACCCGAAGCATGAATGAAACAGTTGAATTTCCACTTCCAATTTCACAGCAAATCCAAATCCAAATCCAAATCCAGCTCTTGCGCATGGTCATGGTTGGTGCGCATGGTTGGTGCGCATGGTTGGTGCGCATGGTTGGTGCGCATGGTTGGTGCTGCACTTGCTGCACTTGCGCTCGCCTCTGTCGGACTGAAAGTTCGACTGTTCCCTGTGTTCCCTTCCCACTAACTGTTCATTGCTACCATCCATTCACGTCCATTACTAACCTACTCAACGTAATGTAATTTTGGAATGTCGCTCACTGTTCACTGTTCACTGCTCACTGCTCACTGCTCGTCATTCGTTCGTCGTCATTCGTTCGTCGTCATTCTTTCGTCGTCATTCGTTCGTCATTCGTTCGTCATTCGCTCGTTAAAAATGCTTCCAATCTCGCGTTCGCTCGGTCTTAGAATGGAATAAAGGACGGAATCCGAGACGAGTGGTACGCTAAATTCGACCTGGGTACCCCCGCGAAGGACAGGGGGTTACCCTACACGGGCGTGATCGAGCGCCCGGACCTCCAGGACATTCTCCTAACATCAATCCGAACCAAGGGTCACGGTCGTGGAATCGGTGGGGGGGAAATCGTCCGAAACGGAAACGGCGTCGTTGGCTACACCTACGAGAACGTGGCAGACAACAGCGGGGAAGTAACCGTTCAGCTCGAGGACGGCTCCTCCCTCACGGGAGACGTCCTGATCGGCGCAGACGGAATCTGGTCGAACGTTCGGGCGACGATGCGGGGGGAGAGCGTACGAGGGAAGGACGCTGGAGTCAGTTACAGCGGGTACACGGTTTTTGCGGGGGAACTGGCGTATGATAGCCCGGATAATGGGATGGTTGGGTACAAGGTGTACATTGGACCGGGGCAGTACTTTGTCATAACCGACATTGGCAAGGGGAATTATCAGGTGAGCGACACGATTTACGGCAACGGTGTGAGTGTGTGTGTGTGTTGTGTGTGTGTGTGTGTGTGTGTGTGTGTGTGTGTGTGTGTGTGTGTGTGTGTGTGTGTGTGTGTGTGTGTGTGTGTGTGTGTGTGTGTGTGAAGAGCGTTGGAAGGTAAAAATCACAACAACAAATACACCAGCTAACCCCCTCCACAGTGGTACGCGTTTCTCGCCAGGGAGGCCGATTCAGCCGAAAAGGAGGAAAAACCCGACGGGAGCGTGGCCTACCTGAAGAACATTTTCGAGGTGAGCTCTTTTTCCTTCTCTCTTTTCTTTTCTTCTCTTCACTTCTCTTCACTTCTCTTCACTTCTCTTCACTTCTCTTCTCATTTCACTCTTTCTCACACATTCCCCAGGGCTGGAGCCCGGACGTCCACGCGATCCTGGACGCAACAACCGAGGACGAGATCCAGCAGCGCGACCTCTACGACCGTCCCCCCTCCGTCCGCAAGCCGTGGACAAAGGGCAACGTGGCCCTCCTCGGGGACAGCGTCCACGCGATGATGCCCAATCTCGGGCAGGGGGGGTGCCAGGCTATTGAGGACGCGCTGGTGCTCACGGAGGAGCTGGGGGGGGTGACGGACAGAAAACAGATCGAAGGGGTTTTGAATAGGTATAGGGAGAGGAGGCTGGTTAGGAGCGCGGCTGTTCAGGGGTTGAGTAGGTGAGTCAAGTTAAAAATACTACTTATTTATAAAGGCTAATTCTCACATCATTTCACGTTCACAGATTCGCTTCCGACATAATCATCAGAGGCTTCGACACCCCCGCAAAGATAGTGAACGGAAAATTCGAGAACTTCAACTACGCGGGAATCGTGACCCGAATCCTGCAGCCGATCCTTCCCATTTTTTTCATAGTCCAATTCAATTTTCTCTACGACGGATGGGACAACAGAAAGGTCATCGATTTCAAGTCCGGGTTCGGCCTGTTATTTGTCGGGACGCTTATTTTGCTTATTGCGGGCGGGGCTATTGAGGAGGGAGGGTTGTTGGCCGGGTTGGGGCTTGAGAGCTTGCTCGGCAGCGAAGGGATTGAGGGGATTGTTGGTGGTTTCCAAGGGTTATTCTAAACAACGAGACCAGAGAAAATTCGATACATATTCTAGGTGAAATGGAAGTAGTTCAAGGTTTATTTTTAATTTTTATCAATTAGGTGGGCCGGGGAGAGGAAGGGATTACGGAGGTGACGTCGTAACCGCCGTCGCGCACGCACTCGCCGAGCCTCCTCATAACCTCCTCGAGGGTTGTGTTCTCTTCATGCGGCTCCAAAAACGACACAAATTCCCACTTGTAGACGATGTGGAGAATGAGGTTGAGGATGTCGTTCAGGCACGGGTAAGCTGGACGGTGTTGAATTCCTGCTCGAACAAGTGCTTGAGCTCGAAAGTCTCAGCATCCCAGATCTTCATCGTTTGGTCGGCACCGGCACTCACAAGGACACGCCCGTTGGGGGAGTATGAGACGCTACGGACGTAATGGGTCGCAGCCTCCGGAGGAGCAAAGGGTTTTGCAGGAACGAGAGACGATGAATTACACAGATAACTACGATGGGGATAGAGCCCCCTTTGTTGTTCCTCGGTCGATTTGATTGAGTGTATCTCGCTCACGAACAGCTCCCGCTGAGAAACTTTCTCTTTGAGGAGCTCTTCTCGTTGGTTCTGTATTAGCTCGAGCTTTTCAGCTTGAGCCTGGAGCTGGAGGTGGTTCATGAATTGAAAGGGGCAACAATTCGGGAATGGAGATGGTTGCTCCTTGAATCGTGAAATTCTTCATCATCGCCACTCATTTGAGTTTGAGTTGAGTTGGGGCGTATAAAGTTGTTTTTTGGCGTGTCTGGCCGTTTCAAATTGAACTCTCAAATAAAAAAACAGTTTTCGGGTCTTGGCACCTTGGATCCTCGCAAGCAGACTTCTGGGCATATCGTAGATCCAAACCAGTCCCAGACATCCCGTGCGCACTCATAAGAGTCTAACACACTCCAGAACACACATGTGTTCTAACAACAATCTAGGTTAGCTCGTTGACCGAACCTTTTGATGTCTTCTTCCCCTCCCCCTCCAAACACAAACCCTTCCCCAGCAAGCAACTTCTTCCCTCCTCCCCAAAAAAAACCCTCCGTCCTGCAGCGGCGCCTTACCCAACACACCCAACCCACCCAGAGCCTCACACCAAAACTCCTCCTCGGCTCAGCCGCCGCAATAATCGTCTCAATCCCCCTCTCCCTCGGCGTAACCGTAATCGACAGGTCGGTAACCCTGTTCGCAAACGGCGCCGCCCCCTCCCTCCGCTCCGCCCTGTTCTCCGGCTTCAGAGCCGTTGCCCGGGCCCCTCACGTGGCGTTCATGGGGCTGGACAACAGGGCGGTGTTCGGCGTTTACGGTGCCACTTATGTTGCCAAGAACGCGGCGGTTATAACATGCGAGCATGGAGGGGTTGATCCAAAGTGGCCAATGTTCTTCGCGACGATTGTCGTTAACGGAGGGTTAGGAATAATGAAGGACAGGTACCTTGCGAAGATGTTCGGGACCGGCGTTGGGGGCGGTAGCTTCCCAATGGCGAGCTACGCGAGCTTTCTGACCCGGGACGCTATTCTCATCGGGGTGAGCTTCGTTGGCGCTCCGCTAATTGCCCCGACCGTTCAGGAGTTCACTGGGCTAAGCCCGGTGGGAGCGGACATTGTCACGCAGATTAGCGTTCCGGCCTGCGCGCAGCTGCTCGCGACGCCGGTTCATCTCGTGGGTTTGGACTTTTATAATAGACCGGAGGTGGGGGGGAGGGAGAGGGTTGTGGACGCGATCAGGAATAGTCGGGGGCCGATTGCTATTCGGATGTTTAGACAGGGGTACGTTTTTGGGTTCGGCAGTTTGTGCGTCAAGTATTTAACGATGTTCATGCTAGATGACGTGTAAAAATTGGAAAGGAAAGGAAAGGGGGCAATGGAGTGGAGCGAGTGTGTAAACTGGTGTGCGTGTTTTGAGTGTTGAAAACAAAGGAGAGAGAGAGAGAGAGAGAGAGAGAGAGAGAGAGAGCAGAGAAGAGAGAGAGAGGTAAAGAGTAAAATTAAAGATTAAGAAAAAAATTTGGAATCACAATTAAAGACCTCGTTTTGATTTCCACCTGGTCGGCGTGATCTGGATTGGGAGGTAGGCAGGGGATAGGAAGGAGAGGATCTCGGAGGTGACATTGTAGCCGCCGTCGTGCACGCACTCGCCGAGAAGCCTCATGACTTTCTCGAGCGGTGAGGTGTTCTCGTTTTGCTCCAAAAACGACACAAATTCCCACTTGTAGACGATGTGGAGAATGAGATTTAGAATGGGGGTGAGGCCCGTGAGGTGGTACTCACGGCAGGAGGTGAATCTAACCGTATTGTCATCGTTGGCCGAAACAATGAAGTTGGAATCGGCAGTGATGGTGAGCTGGACGGTGTTGAATTCCTGCTCGAACGTATGCTTGAGCTCGAAAGTCTCAGCATCCCAGATCTTCATCGTTTTGTCGTTACCGGAACTCACAAGAATACGCCCGTTGGGGGAGTATGAGACGCTACTGACCCAGTCGGTGTGAGCCTGGTCGATGCTCTTCACCAAGCTTCCATCGGCAGGGTTCCAAAATTTGATGGAGTTATCGTAACTTCCCGAGCAAAGCAGTTTGCAGTCGGGAGAGAACGAGAGGGACCAGACGTAGCTGGTGTGGCCCTCCAACGTGTGCGCCAAGGTGGTACTTCCCTCGTTGAAGCTGTAGGTCTTGATGGACTTGTCGCCACTTCCAGTAGCCAGCTGCTTGCCGTCGGGGGAGAAGCACACTGCATTAATACAACTCGTGTGATCCTCAAGCACTTGCACTCTCGCCCACTCGCCACCCTCCCCCGGCTCCGACCAAATCATCACCTTCCTATCATGACCACCAGAAGCAAAGTGGGAGCCTGATGGAGAGATGGTGACGCACCAAACACCACCATTGTGCCCCTCCAAGGTCTGGACCAACTCGAGGGAAGGGCTGAATACCTTCAAGTGGACACCCCCACCATCATAGCCACAAGCCACAAGTGAGCCATCCAGAAGATAGCAAAGACCAAGGACACCAAGGACAAAAACATTGTCAGCTCGATATTCTATGTTGTTGGAGCTGGTCGAGTGGATGATGATTGACCCGTCATCACCACCTGATGCCACATGACCGTTACTCCGCAACGCCACGCAACGTACAAGTTCATTATGCCCGTGGAGGAGCTGTTTGTCCATCTTCACAGACTAATTGAGATTGACAGGAGGTGGGACGAGGGCTGAGGGGTGTATTTCTGGGCTAGTAAAGGACACTACAGAGTCGAAGAGCAAGTGGAGATTTATTAAGTAGGGGAGATTGCCCTAAAAATGAATTCAAAAATGTTTAAATTATTGGCGTAAATTATTCTCTTACGTAACAGCAACAGCAACTCCCAGATCCCACCCCTCATACCTAGCCAACGATCCGACCGTGCGTCGATCCGATTCGATTTCGTTTTAAACATAAAATGCAGACCCTACTCTTCTTCCTCTTCCTTTTCCTGTCCTCCTCCCTCACCACTTCATTCTCCCTCCGCCTACCCTTCTCGACCCGTTCCACCCCTCAATCCCAACTGGCAAATCTGGAGCTCAAGCTCCTCGACCTGACCGATCAGCTCCAAACAAAATCCATTCATCTGACTGAGCTTCGGTCCCAGCTGCGAACCTCCAACACCAAGAGCCGAATAAATTACGTGTCAGGCGTGAAGAAGGCAGCAGAAGCAGCCTCGGAAGCTTCTTCTTGCAAAATCTTGGAGCAGACTAAAACCTTGGAGGAGAATGAGGTCCTCAAAACTCGGGTCCTCGAGCTGGAAGCGACTATTGCCTCCCTAAAGTCCACCGTTGACTCCCTTTCGGAGTCCAAGTCTCTCCTTGAGAAAGCCTTCGCCTCTGAGAAAGCTGCTCTCCAAAAGCTCGTCAAGAAGGAGCTCGAGGAGAGTGGGAAGATTATGCTCGGCCTCGTTAAATCGGCAAAGGCCGAAGCGGAAGCGAGGAAGAAGGCGGAGATCAAGGACATCAAGGCCAAGGCGAGGGTCGACATGAAGGACGGAATTAGAGCCGAGAGGGCCAAGGGCAAGGTTAAAATTCAGGAGGTGGAGGGAAAGCTCGAGGCGCTCATGAGGGTGAATGTTGAGAAGCGCTTGGGGGACTTGCAGAAGCAAAATGGGAAGGGGGGGAGTAATGGGGGAAGTAGGGTACCCAACAACCGGTCTTCCACAAAGACACCAACAAAAGTAAACGTGCCTACGATGAATCGCTAAAGAGTTTGTGGAAAACACCTCCTTCTGTTTCAATTTAAAGCCATTCCAATCACAACGATGATCTTCTTCTATTTCGACCAGATAAGAAATGTTTCCTAATTTTTTCCGCAAACCGTGTATAATGACTTATAGACCAGTGATGTGCCGTGTAACCATTTTTCCAATTGCGACTCTTGTATGTTGACCTGTTTGACCTGTAATGAAAATGTCCCTCTCGTTCTCCCCTTTTTCCCCACCTTGACCCCCAATTTCAATTTCCCCTAGCACCCCTTCGTCCTCCCCACCCGGCAACAATCGACCCGGTATTTGCCCCATCAGCTCTTCTGTGAGCCAACCTGGCCTTGACGAGTGCCAGTCGTTCCATTTCTCGCCCAACCACTCCTTGATCTCGTCCTCGAAGTGCGCATAGTAACTCGGGTGATCTGCAAACACCTGAATCATTATCTCGTCCTCGCCACTGCGAAACAGCGCCTCGTTGTACTGCTTCGCTGTCCTCATGCTGCAGAAAGTTTTCCTGAACTCCTTCTCGCTACCAAACATCAAGCCCAAAAGCGCAACAAACCACAACAAAAGCAACATCGTTGCAATTGTTATGTAGTCCTCCTCCTTTATCGCCCTCTCTCCCACCTCCTCCTCTATCTGCGGCCCAAACTCCTCCTTCATTCTTATCGCCCCAAATACGCTCGCTTGTGTAAACACCATGTTCATCAACCAGTAGAATCCGCCCATCTCGTACGGATGCCGAGCATGCAAAAAACCTGTGAAATCACAGATCACCTTCACCGCCACGCGTTCAAGCAGACTTAGGGCCAACGATGGCCAACGCGACATCGGCACCCAATACCTGAAGTCGCCCCTAACCACCTTGTAAATCAAGTACACAACCATTTCACCTCCCAGCACGCTCACAGCAAGTATTTTACCACCAACCTGAACCAGTATCGCCATCTCCAGGCTCTTCCCCAGCAGCTGACAGAAGCTCAGCAAGTACATGCTCCACTTCACGACCACCAACCTCAGACCATGCAGCGGCACGAACCCGTAGAAAATCTTGCCTGTGCTTCTGCAGCGAATGAATTAGTGTGGTCAATTCACCTCACTCCCCCCCCTCCCTCCTCTCACCTACTGTCCTCGCTGATGTCCTTCATGTACGTCATGTAGCTCACGGCCTCGGCAACGAACACGACGCTCGTGAGCAGTGCCCCCAACACAAACCAATCCAACTCCTCAATCTCCAGTACGTTCACCACCTGAATCACACTCATTGGAATGCTCTCACTGAAGACCTCCGCCAACTTGAACATCATCATCTCGCTAACGGGTGGCATGGTTGCATGGCCCTTCATCTTTGCATTGGTCAGAACTCGGAACTTGTTGAAGGCCGGCTTTGTGAATGTTACTGTGCCGAACAATTCAATCAACATTTTCCTTTGGTTTCTGTGGTGAACCACAACTACCAGAATCAGCTGCAGAGACAAACTCAGTATCACGAACAATATCATCAAGTCAGCCGACTCATGCTTTCCAAGGCCGCGGTAGAAGGCAATCGTGTAAATGTCGGTTGCGACATCAAACATGCTCATCAGCGCTGCCCCGATCGAAAAGCCAAGCTTATGCCAAGTCGCGGAGGATCTGATCGCCTTCCCAATCGTCAGCATGAGCGGCTTGAAGAATTTGTGGTTGGTTGAGAGCTCGTTCATCGCTGGGTACTTCTTCACCCACGAGGCGAACGCGCCTTCTTGTGTCGCCGCAACATTCAAGAACTTCAAAAACGAAGCGCCTAAATGATTTCCGTCGTGTACCGTCAGCACTGCGAGCTTTGTCTCGCTGTGTTGCCCCTTCTCCTCCTTCCTTCCCACTAATACAGCCTGAATCATCTTCTCGAAGAACGAATACTCAATTCCCATCCTCCTCATCGCGTGGAACTCCTCAAAGAAATTCTTGACTCGTCGCTCCTTCATCTTCTTCGTCCTGTTCTTGCTCAAAAAATTGCTGCTGTTCGCCATCAGCATCACCCCCATAACATCCCCGTCGCTCTCGTCCAGCCCACTCTCCAACTTGCGCCAGTTCTGGAATTTCATTTGCATTCTGTTCAACGTTCTGTAGTCGCGGTTGGTCGGCAGCGCGTCTTCCAACACAGATATATTCTTAATTGCTGCCCCAGTAGAACCTTCGATGATTACTTTGGGCTTACCGATCTTCCTCGTTCGGTACTTGTGTTTCTTCGGGATCGGATCGAAAATCATTTCAATCTGCGCCGAGCGAGCGAGTTATACGTGAATAATGTTTTAGTAAATGGCTCGCGTCTATTTTTCTCGTCTTCCACAAGGCTCGCTCGCTCACCTTGCATTCGGTCTCGCTCACTTGCGTTATTTTCGTGGCTGTCACGCTCTTGTCGTTGACGATGGGGATTTCCTTGCTTCGCAGTCCGATCATTGTCTTCATCGTCTTTATCGTCTTGGTCGACTTTCTTGGCGCCCTTGCCTCCAGCACATTCGTGGGCGAAGAATAAACATCGAAACTATCAGTTTCCTCCGATGTCATGCTCCCTGATCTGTTACTCCTAGTTTTTCCAGATCTCCCACTCCGGGTGGAAGTTGCCTTTTTCCACGTCGTTCGCCTGTTCATACTGTTATAGACCTTCGTTCCGTCACTCAGCACATTACTCTCCAGCATGCTAACCACCTGCGTGAAACCTTTATCGTTCTTCTCCTTATCTTTCTCGTCGAGTCTATTCTTTTCAGTGACAACCTCGCTCAGTTCCAAATCGTGCTCGCGCATCAACGACCGACTGTCAACGCTCAGCAAGAACGCCAGGGCCTCCTTCCCCCCGCACCGCACCGTCGTGCTCAACTTGTACCAAGCCTTGCCCTCAAACTGAACGGAGACTGCGCTCACCAGCTCGTTGTCTGTTTTCACCGTCACCTTGCTTTGCTCGCTGTTCCGGAACTGCTTGAATAGCAGCTTCCCCCGCTCGATCTCCTCGCTCTCGACCTTGCTGTGCTCGTTGACATTGTTGAGTTTCCCCACCAACAACTCCTTTCTCCGTTCCAAGTCAATCTTGTAGTCCTGCGCCGAGCAAAACGAGCGAGCCAAACAATTGAGTGGGTTAGTTCAGTAGTGGATGTAGCCATTATGTCTGTAGCCATTTTCGCGGGATTCATCGCGAGTACGCTCGGATTAATCGCGAGTATGCTCGTCTTCCTCAAAGCTCGCTCGCTTCGCTCGCTCACCTTGCTAAACAATACCCTCATTGCGCTGTAGTCGCTCAAAAGTCCAGCAGCAGAAAGTGTAACAACTTGGTGGGGAATGTTCCCGCCTAAATTCATCTGCGTCACATATGTCAGCTTTGTTAAGTGCTCGGTGATTGGCTCAAAGGAGAGGAAACCGGTCCCACCGGCTCGCACAAAGTTATTGTTCTCGTGGGAAGCGTTGGGAAACAAATTGGAGTTTTCAATGCTTTCGATGACATAAAAAATTCTCTCTCCTCCCACACGCTTCCAAATATGCCTCGACAACCATTGTCGAGGTCGTGTGCCGAAGCCAAAGTCTCGAACGAGCACATTGTCTTGGCTGTGACGGTTGTGAGGTTTTGCATCTCGAAAAAGCACATTTTTTCGGTCGTTCATTCGCCTTCTCTTCCTGCTCATTAGCAAGAAGGAGTAGGAAGCGCACTCTTCCACACTTGCGTCAACATTCACTACGCACTTCAAAAACGCGTCGGAAGCCCCCTCGATGTGCGCAATGCTCATCTGAGCGAGGCGAGCAAAAGTTTTGTTGGTTCAAAATCGAAAAAATGACCAAATTGACCGCTCACCTTGGTTCGAAAGTCGGGAGAGTTCAACGGGGTGAACAAGTCTTCCTTGACGCTCTCCATTTTCTTGGTGATTCTTTTCACCATTTCGTTCTCCTCCTCACCGTAAACCTCGTTTTCGTTGTTTTTCATCACCCCCATCAACTCGTTTCGCTCCTCTTGGTCGCTCTCGTCGTCCCGGTTGAACGTCTCGCGGACCTGAAAGACAGCGCCCAGAGAGCGAGGGATTGTTCTGTCCATTACTTTTGCCGGAAGGTTTCCTTTAGCGTCAGTGTGAGAGAAATACATCAGCTCGCATTTCTGATTGCCAACATTTTTCAGAATAGCGAATCCCCGCGACTCCCCTTGCACGAGCGCCTTTGCTTTGTGTTTGCCAATGTCGACTAGACGGTCGTCGAATTTATGGGTGGTTGGTGGTCTGATCGCGTAGACGTACGTATCGTCGTCCTGCTTCGTCCACGTGTTCTCGAAAATGAACTGCCGAGCGGTCAAGGGCCAGGGTAGCTTTTTTATGGTGCTGAACACATTGTGGTTGGAAGCTATGTGTTTGATAACCTCGCGAGGGTTCTTGTGCAACTTGTTGACGGCGTTGAGGCGCTCGTTGGAGCAGTAGTCCCAAAACCAGGCCAACGCGTTTTCGGCGGACGTGTCAATTGTGGTGGTAGCCTTGCCCCAGGCGTTGGATCCCCCCCTGCTGTGCTTCTTCGACAGTTTGACGAAGACGCTTGAGTCCTTGTCCAGCTTCTCCCAACCAGTGTCGTCCTTGTAGTCAGTCGAATCTATTTCCTGCTGGACGAATGAATGCTGCTCGGCAGTGATTAAATTCACCGTTCTGGGTACGTTCTTGACGAACTCGGCTCGCAGCTGCGCCGAGCAAAATGAAGCGAGGCACATTTTTAATGAAGCCGAGTGGGTTGGTTTAGTAGTGGGTATTATCGTCTTCCACAAGGCTAGCTCGCTTCGCTCGCTCACCTCCGTATCCACCACCTGCCCGTTGCGCTCGTAGAACGCCTTGAGAAACGCGACAGTGTTGAGTGCGGATCCAATTTTCGCGTTGACAAGCGAAGTGGGATTTTTCCCCTTGTCCACAATGTTCACCACATACGTGACTTCGCACAAGTTTTGCGCGATGGGCACGATAACCCACACGCCTTTTGTTTCGAGCTGAGTAACACCCAAGCTCTGCTCCTCCTTGCTGCCGTCGTTGGTTGGATGCACGGAAGAATCAGATTTCCGCGTGTTCACTTTTGCAACTTTTTTGGTAATTCTCCTTCGCCCCTTCCTCTCGCTGACGTGTTTGATCTCTGCTGGCTCGAAGGCCAAAATCAGGGTTTTGGCGTCCAAGATATGATTATTATTGTTGCTGTTGTTCATTTCGCTCCACACGAATCTCTCGTTAGTTTCTCGCGGTTGGAAGGGTGGCGGCATGGATTTTTGCACGACGATGTGCTGGGTGCGGTATTGGGCGGAGGGGACAGTGGCGGTGTCTGTGGTGACGGGCTCGTAGACCTGTCGGAGAAGGTTACCGTCCTTTTTATGGTGATCCTTCATCCTCAAATTGCTGCAGTAGAGCCACACAAAAGCGAGGGCTTGTTCGGCCGTGGTGTGAACAATCGCGGAAGCTTTTCCCCACATCGAGAGGTCTCCCTCCTTCATTTTCTTGAACTTTTTCACGCTCAAATCGCCGTCACGCAGCCGAGTCCAGTTCATGCGTATGTTGCTGTCCATTCCAGCTGTTGTCTGCTGACGCTGAACGCCTCCTCCGAGGTTAAGCATGTCGGTAAATTGCAAGCTGCGGTTGATCAGACTCTTCTCTTCTGTTGATGATGCTGGGGTTGATGGAATGCTGTCGATGAACGATGAGCGCTGATTTGATTTGATTTGGTTGAGCGATGAGAGGCGTAGAGAGTGTGTTAGTTATATTTTCGTGCTTAATCAGCATTTCAAGGCTCACCTCCAGCTCGTCGATCTCCTCGTCACGCTGGAAATACTTGTAGGCGTGATAAACGCTGTCGAGAGCACCTGACATGCCCATGTTTGCGATTTTTTTGGGGACGCTTCCCATAATGTCCACCTTCAGCCGCAGTGTGAACCTTGTCTGATTGTGGGGAAGACGCTCGTACTTGTGCATGGCTGTGAACTCGCCTCGAATTGCATTATGCAAAGTTGATTTTGTGAAACTGGAAGGGAGATCAGGGTCGTCGTCGGCGACAGGGGTGTAGACAAGAATGAAATTGTCTTCGTCTACTTGCCGGAATATACCGCGAGCAAGCCACTCCCTTGGTTTCAGAGGAGGAGGGAGTTTTCTGCACGAGTAAGTGATGTGGTGGTGGTCGTTGATCACACAGATCGTTTTGTTTGGATACTTGGAGCTGTCTGGACCGTTGGTAGCTATGTCGGCCTCACGAGCCTGGTGTGTATCAGTCAAATACATGAAGGCTGTGAGTTCTTCTGGGCTTGTTTGAACCACCCCGGTGCAGGTCCCAATTCCAATTCCATTTTTAATATAAACAACCTTGGAGAAGAATAGGCTATTGTTGTTATTATTATCTGATATTTCCGAGTCGTCCTTGGAAGTAGAGAGGGTTTGATATACTTGGCTCATGATGGCTTCTTCATTGGGTGGATGAGGCTCAGGTACAAAAATTGTGTGTTTCAACAAGTTGTTGACGAACGAATTTCGTGTTGCTTGATCTGCCTCTCTATGGGCATCTCCTTTTATTGCGCTCATTAGGGTGGGGTAGTTGAGATTAGGGAATCGAATAAGTCATTATATATATTCTGGGAAGTTGAAGACACTTGAAAAAATTGGAGTCAAGTTGAGTTCAAGTTGAGTGAAATCACAAACATATTTATATTTTATGGTTACTTATTTGTTTGATTGATTGCGATTGATTGCGCAAGGGATCTTCGCCACCACTGTGTTTACAGATCGGGCCCCAACTCTAGCGCCTTCAACCCCCTAAAGAACCTCACCAACTTGTGGTCCTCCCCGTGGTCTTTCAGTGCCAGGTACGCCGCGCTCTCCCCCCCCTTGGTCTTCGCGTTTAGCTCCGCCCCCTCCTCGACGAGATACTTGACAACTTCCAAATGCCCCCCCCTGCTCGCCTCGTGAATCGGCTTCCAGTCGTTTTGATCCCCCCTGTTGATCGCCCCCTTCTTGTCTTTTACCCTCCCGACCTCCCTCTTCACCTGAGTGAGATCCCCCCTGCTAGCGGCCTGGTGAACCCCCAAGTTGCTCCCAGTCCCCGACGATTCCTCGCCTCCGGCTTGGGTCTTTGACCGGTAGCTTCTCCGCCACCGCTCGTCCTCCTCGCTGTGTTTGAGGATGTAGCTCGGCCTGTGCTGGTCGAGGTCATCGTTGTCGCCCATAATTTCGATTTTATTCTCGATTTTATTCAATTTCATGTTGTCATCGTTTTCCTCCTCCCCTTCTCCTTCTCCTTCTCCTTCTCCTTCGTTCTGGAAGTGCTCGTGCCCCCCCCCCGTTCCGTCCGCCGAATTTTTGCTGTACTCGTCGTCCAGCTCCCGCTGCGTCTTTGTCCCCTGCTCATTGTGCTGCTCATTGTGCTGCTCATTGTGCCTCAACGTGTGCCCTTCAGGCTCAAAATGAACGAAAACGTTCGCCATGAAGCTCCCCTCCCCAACCATCTTAAACGGCCTCCCGTGAATGACGCTGTGGGACTCGTACAGGACCATCTCCCCAGGCCTCATCGTTACATTGTAGCTCAGCCCGTCGTGGCCGTACACCTCGAGGGGCCAGGGGGTTGAGCCGCCTTGGGCCACGTTGATTATGCAGGAAATGACGAGCGGCATCCTGTCAACGTGGGGGGCAAGCCTGTGCCCCTCCTTGTAGATCCGAATCCCGTACAAGCTCGTTGGGGTTAGCTGCATCGTTACGTTAGGTTGAGAGAATAATATTATAATAATTTGAATAATATTATGGTTAGTGAAGTGAAGCTCATAAGTGGATGTGGATGTAGATGTGGAGTGTAGCCATACACACAGTTCGCTCACCTCCTGGCCGGACCACTCCTCGAGGATCGCCCGAACGCCGCTCCAAACCCGGTTCTTCAGATCCAACCCGCCGCGAAGCTTCCTGTTCTCAAGGGAAACCATCATCGTGGGCTCGTCCCAGTGGTTCGTGTAGGTGTTTCCTGCTGGCCACTGCGAAAATGAAAATGCGTAATGAAAATGAAAAGTTAGTCTGTTGTTGTAGTGCCGAACCCAATGTTGTTGTTGTGCTGCAACCCACCCACCTGCTCAGCAACCCTCCCAGTCCCCTCGTACTTATCCCAGAACCCCTTCACCTCCTTAAACATTTCCGTCTCGCTAATGTCAATCTTCGCGAATCCTCTCTGGGTGTAATTAGTCATGCTCGCCGGCTGCCGCTTGTTCATGGCAATTCTGTCCTGCTCGGTCAAGAGGCAGGTGTGGGCCTGTTTTGGGTAGGCGGCTTGACAGCCTGAGATCGACGACTCGTAGTCGGAGATTTGGGTGGGGCTGAGGGGGTTGGAGGGGTGAGGGGAAGGGAAGTGGTAGGCGGGGTCGAGGAGGTTGTTGTTGGAGGAGGTTATTGATGTTGATGTTGAGGCTGAGCCCGAGGGGGATTTGCCAGCTATTTGGTTGTATAATTGTTTTAATGAGGAGGGATTTGGAGGTTTGGCATTGGCATCGGCAGTGGCAGTGGCAAGGGGGAGGTGCTCAAAATTCGTCACAAAATTGTTGTGGTGAATAGGGAAGGAGCAGTCAACCCCATATTTACCGGGAAAAACTCCCTCGGTCACGTACTTCAGGGGAGCCTTTTCGGTCTCCTGGCCCATGGATTTAGTCGTCTGGAGGGGGAGGATGTAAAGGAGGAGGAGAAAAATGGCAAACATTGTGTTTGAGGTTTTTACGGGCTGGATTGAGGAGGGGGTGTTGTTTTATTGGTGCTGGTGGAAGATAGAAAGATCGATTTGCTGGTTAGGTAGCCAAATGGGGAGACATTTTATAGTGCGTTTAATAAGGAGAGAGATTTCCTTTTTCTATCCTTCTATCCTTTAAATTGGAAATTTGATCATTCGCTCCTTCAACAATGTACAAGAAGAAGATTCCATCGACTGATGACCCGAATACTTGCTGTGGATGCAACGAGAAAAACCCCTCGGAGGTTTGCCAATTCTGCGACCAGCCTGTTTGCGATAATTGTACTGGCAACTGCCACACAGAGAACAAACCCTTCTTAAGGTGTGAATGTGGTTTGGTGGGGCCTGGAGATGGTCATGAGTGCAACGGTATGAGCAATATTGATTATTGGATGGGATGGTGCAAAGGCTGCCAACAGTGGCATTGCTACTCTTGCAGTGCGGCAGGGTGTTATGACAGCGATGTGGAGGATGATGACAACCAACACCTCCAAGCGTCTTACAAGAACTGCAAAGAACCCTATATGTCCCCCATGATTGACACCGGAATGGGTAGTGTTTATTGTGTGGCTGTGTCGCGAGACAACGCACAGGTAGCTTCGGGCTATGACGAGGGCACAATTATCATCCATTCGATCAAGACCGCCACAGTAGAATTTCGAGCTGACAATGTTTTTGCTGGAGAAGTGAATGGTATTTGCTATTTTCCGAATGGCTCGGGACTTGTGGTTTGTGGTGATGATTTTGAATTTAACGAAGAAGAAGAAGCTGAAGAAGATGAAGATGATGGAGATAATGTTAACTTGAAGGTGTTTAGCCCTTCCCTCGAGTTGGTCCAGACCTTGGAGGGACACAATGGTACTGTTTGGTGCGTCACCGTTTCTCCATCAGGCTCCCACTTTGCTTCTGGTGGAGGTGATAAGAAGGTGATGATTTGGTCGGAGCCGGGGGAGGGTGGCGAGTGGGCGAGAGGGCAAGTGCTAGAGGATCACACGAGTGATATTAATGCAGTGTGCTTCTCCCCCGACGGCAAGCAGCTGGCTACTGGAAGCTTCGACAAGCTCATCAACCTCTACAGCTTCAACGAGGGAAGTGCCATCTTAGCGCACACGTTGGAGGGCCACACCCACTACGTCAGGTCCCTCTCGTTCTCTCCCGACTGCAAACTCCTTTGCTCGGGAAGTGTAGATAGATCCATCAAATTTTGGAACCCTGCCGATGGAAGCTTGGTGAAGAGCATCGACGAGGCTCACACCTCTTGGGTCTTTAGCGTCTCATACTCCCCCAACGGGCGTGTTCTTGTGAGTGCCGGTTACGACAATGCGATGAAGATCTGGGATGCTGAGACTTTCGAGCTCAAGCACACGTTCGAGCAGGAATACGAAACCAACCAGCTCACCATCACGGCCGATTCCAACTTCATTGTTTCGGCCAACCAAGACAAGACGGTTAGAATAACCCCCTGCCGTGAGTACCACCTCACTTCCCTCACCCCCATCCTAAATCTCATTCTCCACATCGTCTACAAGTGGGAATTTGTGTCATTTTTGGAGCAAAACGAAAACACCACTCCCCTCGAGAAAGTCGTGAGGCTACTCGGCGAGTGCGTGCATGACGGCGGCTACAACGTGACCTCCGAGATCCTCTCCTTCCTCTCCCCGGCCCACCTCCCCGTCCAGATCAACCCCACTAGATGGAGCCCACAAAATGAAAAAAAATAAAAGCAACCTTTTTAAATTCTTTTTCTTCTCGTGGCTATTTCAATTTAAATGTCAATACGCTGGACCTGGCAACAGGAAGTCCACCACAACGCTGGTTGGTCCATCCCCAGCCCCAGGCCTCTGTATGCACATATTTAGGAGGGCAATGCCCTTGTGGAGGCTGCAGAGCTCGGCCACAGTCGCTGGTGGACTCGTTGGCGCCTTGCACGTCTTCTTGTGCTTCTTCCAGGCAGACTTCTGGCACTCCGCCGAGCAGTAGAACGTGTTCTTGCACCGTGCGCAAGGTTTCGCGCCGAGGGAGCTGCAGACGTCGCACTTGCGAGCCGGCTTGAGGACAGCCTCAATTTCGACCAGCTCGGCCTTGTCGTACTTCATGTGCTTGATGAACTGGCAGACGGTGTTGTAGGAGCCGTAGATCTCATGGTGCTTGGAGGGGAGAGATTGGAGGAGGAGGGTGGGGAAGGGGGTAGAGGAGATGTACTTGGGGGTGAGGCTGAGGACGTTTACGATCTCTCTGCATGCTTTGCTGTTTTTGGCATGGTTAAGCAGACTAGCGCCTGCGGGCCAATGAGCAGGAATGTCACTGAGAGAAGGAGGGTGTCGATGGATCATTCGAAGAACAAGAAACACGAGGGAGTCGCTGTATTCCTGGCCATAGCAAGCAATATTTCGAAGAAGTTGAGAATTGAAGTATTTGAGCACTTCACGCACCAACTCGTCATCGTGCTCATCGATGAACTTGTGACAGTCTGCCCACGATCGTGATCTGATCCAATCAATCATCTCCTCCATCCAATAAGCCACTGGTGCGTACAAGCGGAACATCTCCTTCAAACCCAACGAACGAGCTTCCTCGGGAGTGAGGGAGAGCAAGCCGATGATCTCAGCACAGGCTCCACTCCTACTGGCAATGTCGAGGGGAGTTTCGCCTTTATTGTCTCGTGTGATGAGGGCCTCTGCATTCCAGCTAATCGACTGCACACCCACATCAGCAAGAACATGTGTGTGTGTCTGAGCTTTCGCTGCGAGCCAATGATGTGGCAGTCGTCCATGCTCATCTCTCTCCTTGTACTTTCTCACTAGCAAATCAATGTCCCGATCTGGGTGAACCATGTCTCCATACACAGCGGGCCAATCACGCCTTTTGAGCCACTTGTGGTGCTCATTGGAAGGCATAAGATATGCTCGTGAAAAGATCTCAAACGAGAAAGGGTGAGGGGGAGAGGTGGATTTCTGGGGCAAGGTAGGTAGGTAGGTAGGTAGGTAGGTAGGTGGTAGGAGAATTGGGTTAGTATGGCGTAACTGGGGATGAAAAAAATTTGGAAATGTTAACTTCGAGAACTCACACACACACAGCCCGGGGCGGGACATAGAAAAGCTACTTGCAAAGCTCTCCCTAAAGCCAGCCAGCCACTACAGCTCTACAATAAGCACCAGCTTGCTCTTCGACCGACCTACCTTATATTTGCTCATTAGCCCAGCAATACACCCTCTAACCCTGTCCCACCTTCCCCCACCCACTTCAAAATGTCAAAAAAGTCGTCTGCTCTCACCCGCGAAGTCTCATCGACAGTCTCAAAAACAGTCTCATCTGCATCTGCATCGGCAAAGGCCCAGCGCCGCTTCTCCGCTTCGGTCCAGCTCGAGCTCTCCCAGCGCCACTTGAATTTCCGCAGCGCGGCCAAAGGCGCCAAAGGCTCAATGGCCATGCTCCAACGTTTACATTCCCACGGGCCATTTTCTGACGGCAAGGCGCTGAGTCAGGACGTGGAAGCGATGCTGTTCGCCCAGCTAGTCGAGGACGATTGCGAGGGCAAGTTGCATCTTCTCGCGGTGGAAGGCTCAGACTCAGACTCAGACTCAGACTCAGACTCGCTGACTGATGGAGGCGCGCCTATGGGCATTGTGTTCTGGCGAGAGTTGTCGCCCGAGGAGATGCGGGCGTGGATCAAGGTAGACAAGCTCGCGGAACTCGCTGGCTCGAAGCTGCGCCAACTCAAAGGGAAAGGGGAAGGGAAAGGGGAAGGGAAAGGGGAAGGGAAAGGGGAAGGGAAAGGGGAAACAACTATAGAAGACACATTCCATGTTGATGCATCCGGCAGCACAGCTTTGGTGCTGGTGCGGAATGATAGCCTCGGGGCTCTGAGTGATGCCTCTTCTCCTTCTCCTCCTCCGCTGCCGCTGCCATTCCCAGCCTCCTCGAGCGATCGCGATCACGATCACGATCACGATCACGATCACGATCCGCCGTCCATCTTCCATGCATGGATCAAGATAGAATTGCTCGCCGTGGCCGAGGAGCATTGGGGCAAGCGAGTCGGCACTCTGCTGCTCGCGGGAGCCCTCATGCAGGCACACGCGGAGGCGAAGAGCGAGCGGTGCGTGCTGCACGTTGCGGGCGGAAAAGACAACGTGGCAGCTTCCCGCCTCTACGAGCGTTTCGGGTTCGTTGAGTTCCCCGAGACTGTATGGGAGAGGCCAAATAAGAACTTGTGGTGCCTCGGTAACATCGGCATGGTGCTATCCACCCTTCCCCTCAGCCGCCGCCCCACCCCAGCTGGCGAAACCCAGCGTATCACGAGCGACGAGTCGAAAGAACGAGAACGGGGCAAGCTAGCGATTGGGCCTTGAAACACGGTCGACAAAACCCTAAAGACAATGCTCGCATCAGCAACAACAGCAGCAGCAGCAGAAGCAGCAACAGGAGCAGCAGCAGAAGCAGCAACAGGAGCAGGAGCAGCAGCAGGAGCAGCAGCAGGAGCAGCAGCAGGAGCAGCCGCAGCAACAACAACAGCAACAGCAGCAGCAGACAAAAAGATAAGAAAAAAATTGATGATTATGATCGGAGGGAAAAAATCCAATATAAAATATGATGAGTAGGTTCAAATTACCAATCCATTTTCATTTTCATTATCATTCATCAAAATTGTCAAAATTACATCATCATTGTTCATCAAAATTGCATCATTCATCAAAATTGCTTCTCTCACTCCTCCTTCAGCCACTCAGCCTTGTCATTATCATCCATCACAGTTCACAGTTGCTTCTCGCACTCCTCCTTCAGCCACTCGGCCACTCTCATTGTCTCACACGCGATCTTGATCGTTGCAATTCCCTCGGCAACAGACCCGTCCGCGGCCGTCTTCGCAACCCGCTCCTTCACAGTGATGTAGTCAGGATCCTGGCTGAAGAAGTAGGGCATCGCGTCCGGGTACTTCTTCTTCAGCTTCTCCACGTTTGCCTCGTCCTCCTCGTCGGGCATGCTCCACCTGAAGCTCTCCTTCCCGCTACTCGCGTCACTGACGGTTGCCCAGCTCGTTTCTCCTGTTAGGTTTAGGTTTAGGTTTAGTAGTGGCTCGTATATATTCCATATTCCTCCTCTTCATCAAGGCAAGCGCAAGCGGAGACTGAGTGAGACTCAGACTCAGACTCAGACACAGACTCACCTCCGCACCGGTCTGCCTGAACGCTCACTCCATTTTTCCCCGCCCCAGCCTTGGTGAAAATCTTGAACTTGATCTTATCGAAGTCCGTGAAGGTGTCTCCTGACGGCCCCTTCAAGCTCTTCATGGAGCTGAACGATTTGTCCACCTCAACCTTGGCAATGTTCTCGACGGTCACGTCGAAGAAGCTAACGAGCAAGCACAGCTCGTGGATCGCCATGTTCTTCAGCATGCCCTCGCGGTTCCTCTCGAAGCACTCGCCGAGCGAGGCGTCGGACGGCTGTGTTTTGTGATTTGTGATTTGTGTTTTGTGTTTTGTGTTGAGAGTAGTTGAGTGTTGAGTGTTGAGTGTTGAGTGTTGAGTGTGTTGGTTAGTATGTTGACAGTGACAGTGACAATGCCCCCCCCCCCACTCCACACTCTACACTCCGCTCACTCACTCACTCACTCACCTCGTACGCGTTGTTGGTAACGAAAGTGACGAAAGAGTTTGGAGGCGTCTCGTTGCTTGCAAAGTTCTCGCGAACCTTGCGAACGTACTTGCAAACATTCTTGTTGTACCCCATGAGAACGGAAACGTTGCTCGCGGTCGCAGCGGAAGACATTGCGTCGAGCTCAGCGACGGTCGGGGCACCAGGCTTCTCCAGGTAGATCGTCTTCACTCCGAGAGCGATGCACTCGGTCAGGAGCCGAGGGTTGTCTGCAGTTCGACCGGATATCAGCACAAGTCGGGGTTTCGAGGAGGAAGGAAGAGGAAGTGTCGCGAGGCTCGAGTGGAACGAAATTTGAGGATTGGCAGCAACGAAGGTGGCAAACTCGGCACCACCAGGACCGGACGCGCCTCCCCCAAGGAACCAAGGCTCAACGATGTGAGCAAGGGTGGCAGAAGGGCATTTTCCTTCGATGAGCTGAATGGCATGATACCATCCCATGCCTCGAAGCGGGGCTCCACACCCAACGAGAACAACTTCAGCCTGCGTCATGTCTGGTCTGGTTTGGATTTTGCTTGTTGGAGACAAAGAAAAGTGATTTTAGGATTTTACCACACATTTTGGAAATATAATCAACTTCAACTTGGAGGTGTAAAACAGGCACAACCCCATAAAACCAAAACCACCACCATCTATTCATATCTCACCAACCCCCCCCCTCGTCAATTGTCCCCGTTGTTCATTTGAATCGCTTTGTCTCCTCCCTCAGACCCTCACCTTGATAATGCCAAAGGCTCAAGAAAGCAAGGCCTGCAAAAATTGTAAACAAAAGAAAGTAAGGAGGCATCTTTCAGTGGCAAATTTATGCTGTACATAGGGGACATAGCAAAGTAGTTCTCTTCCCAATTTTTTAATGTTTTGCTTTTTATTTCTTGGCGCTATTAAGAATGTACTGGGCAAGCAGCTTGCCGCCGAACCCTGTCGCTCCCGTCCCCCCCTCGTTGTCCCAGACAGGTCCAGCAATATCCAAATGCGCCCACTTGGTTTTGGTTTTGGTTTTCTCTCCCGTTTGAGTTTTCTCTCCCTTTTGGGTTTTCTCTCCCTTTGATTCCCTATCAACAAACTCCCTCAAGAACAGCGCCGCGCTAATCGCCCCCCCGTATTTCCCCCCCATATTCTTCAGATCCGCCACCTTACTCCTAATACTCTCCCCATACTCCTCCACGCACATCGGCATCCTCCACGCCCTTTCCCCCACCTCCTCCCCCGCCTCTCGCAAACTCTCGCACAGCTCCTCGTCCTCCCCCCAAAGCCCGCAGACCTTATCCCCCAAGCTCACCATACACGCACCTGTCAACGTCGCAATATCTACGATCTCGTCCGCGCCGACCTCCCTGTCAGCGTAGACGAGAGCGTCGGCAAGGGTCAGACGACCCTCGGCGTCGGTGTTTAGGACTTCGATTGTTTTGCCGTTGGAAGCTGTTAGGATGTCGGAGGGGCGCATTGACCGTTCGTTGATCATGTTTTCGCAGCTGGCTACGATGAAGTGAACTTCGACGTTCTGCGGTTTGGAGTGATTGAGTGAGCGTGATTGAGTGAGCGTGATTGAGTGAGCGTGATTGAGTGAGCGTGAGCGAGCGTGAGTGAGCGTGAGTGAGCGAGCGTGAGCGTTTTGTGTTTATTAGTGAGACGAGAGACGAATAAAAGAAGCAGCAAACAAACGCAAAACGCTAACTCAAAACGCAGCATCATCACACGAAACCTCACCCTCACCCTCACCCCCACCCTCACCCCCACCCTCACCCTCACCTCAGGCTTCAACTCGCTCACCGCCCTCGCCGCGCCAAACACCGCCGCACTCCCGCCCATATCAAACTTCATCAACTCCATCATCTGAACCTTGATGTTCATCCCCCCTGAGTCGAAGGTGAGGCCCTTCCCAACGAGTGCAATTTTCTTGACTTTTTTGGCCAAGCCGTTGGCCAAGTCGTTGGAGGAGGACTTGGACTCGGCCCTGTACGTCAGGTGGATGAACCGCGGCTCAGTCTCGCTCCCTCGCGCCACCCCCAAGAAACTCCCCATCCCCCTCCTCTCGCACTCCTCAAGGTCGAGAATTTTACAGGTGAGGTTATCGCTGTTCCTCGCGAGCTCCTCCGCCAGGTGGGCCATGCTCAGAGGATTTAGAACGTTGGGGGGGGAGTTAACCATGTCCTTGGCGAGGTGGGTTGAGGAGGAGAGGGAGAGGGCGAGGGGGAAGGCGGAGGCGATTGTGTCGATCGTGTCACTAGCTGACGAGGAATCGTCGCCGCCTGTGAAGGTTATGGAGGCGAGGTTGGAGAAGGCCTTTGCCTCTGCCTTTGCCTCTGCCTTTGCCTCTGCATTTCCGTCGATTGTCGAGCCGCTTTTGAAGTTCCCCTTGTACCTGTCGTCTACGTACATTGAGTCGACAGTGGAGGAGACGCTCGCAACAATCGCGTCGCTGACGCTGCTCGTAACCTTCGGCAGAGAGACGACCACGCTCGAAATATCGTCGTCGCTCTTGCACAGAGACGCGATCGTCGACCCGAGGGACCGGAAGCCGGAAGCGTTAACTGCGCCGAGCGGAAATATGCGAGATTGAGATTGTGCGCAGGTCATTGTCATTTTCAGCGAAGAATTGACGAGCAGTGAGCGACATTCCAGAATTACGTTACGATGAGTAGGTTAGTTCAGTAGTGGAAATGTGTAGCCATGAATAGTTAGCGGGAAGGGAACGCAAGGAGCTTTTGTTTCAGTCCGACAGAGGCGAGCGGAAGTGCAGCACCACACCAATCATGCCATGTGCGCAAGTGCATTGCCAGGATTGGATTTGGAAGTGAAATTGGAAGTGGAAAAGGAAATTCAACTGTTTCACCCAATCCTTCTCTCCCGCTGTTGCTATTACTATTGCTATTGCTATTGCTATTGCTATTGCTATTGCTATTGCTATTGCTATTGCTATTGCTATTGCTATTGCTATTGCTCCTTATCCTGACCAAGGATCTACTGCAACTCATATCGAACTTTTCCGTCACAAAGCTCGCTCGCTTCGTGCTTCGTTTGTTCGCGAGACTCACCTGCATCCGCCTTCCCAACCACAACGACGACGAACCGCCTTAGCTCCCCGTCGACCAGGGTCTGGACAATGGAGGTTTTGTCCCCCGCCTTTAGCAACTTTGCCTTCTCGACGACCTTCGCCAAGGCGGGGACGGTGGATTGTGCCAAGGTTGAAACGAGGGACGAGCAGCAGCCAAGGAGGTTGCTACCATTGGAGGTGTCGCTGGAGGTGTCGCTGGAGGTGTCGCTGGAGGTGTCGCTGGAGGTGTCGCTGGAGGTGTCGCTGGAGGTGAAGACTGCAATCACGGTCAAATCTGCGTCGCCTAGGGTAACAGTGTCATCGTAAGTAAGGGTTACGGCGGGAAGGGGCGTGACGGCAATTGCGCTGTCAAAAGCAGTTTTGTACGACCAGGTTGGGAATGGGGCGGAGAATGTTGCGTCAGCGGCAGTGTCGCCAGATGAAGCGCCGCCGGAGAGAGTTGTTAGGGTCCTCAGGGAGTCAGTAGAGAGGAAAGAGGATGATCGATGGGGGAGGGTGTGCTGGTAGCCTGAAATCACGCGGGAGTAACCGGAGACTGCAAGGGCTAGTTTCGTACGGAGACGCATCAGCATGGAGGGGAATTTTCACTTTATGCTAAAACCTAACCTCGTTCTTCCACTTCTCACCTTCTTGTGGATTTCCTTTTCACCAACAATCTTTCAAAGACTATAAGTGGCTCAAGAAGCGTGATTACCCTTGGTAGAACGACATTGCCTATAGGAGTGGAGCCTGTGCTGAGATCATCGGCTTGCTCCCTCGGTAGCTGATTCGTTGGGTTTTAAGGAATTGCACTCTTGTACGTGCAGACTATCACAAATTCACTTCAGCTTGCTGAGCACCCCCAATTCAATGCGAGCTGGGATCCGAAACGTCCTCAGCCTCACCCCCACCCACTTCTCCTTCACCCCCTTCCACACCCTCCTCCTCAAATTCCTCCTACCAAACACCACAAAATCTACAACCCCTACAACACCGTCTGCCAGCTCATCAGCTTGATGCACCTGAATTACGACAAGGCTGAGCTCACCGAGCTCGTAGATGTGCTGAAGCCGACTCGCAAGTGCGATGTCTGCAGCTCCCTCCCCACCAAACCAACCCGTGTGCAAGGTGCAAACGCCACGTTCTACTGCTCGACCGATTGCAAAAACTAGCCTGGAAGAACCACAAGAAGATGTGCAAAGCGCCGAACACCGCAGGACCAGCGTTGTGATAGTGAAAAGACACTTAAAAAGTTTAATCAAGAAAAAACGCTTACTTTACATTTTAGTAGTTTCCTTTTGTTGAAGCCCGCCACACTCGCCACGTCGGGTTTCACCCCCCCCCTCTTCTACAAACCGCGCCCTGAGCTTCTCCAATGCTTTCCCTGGTCTACCGCGTTGGCCTCGCTCAAACACCGCACGCTCTCTTGCACCCCGAACCCTAAGGACGCCTTATTTTGTTTCCTTCGATACATGCAAAAGAACGAGCAAATTACAAAAGCAACAATCATTCCACCTCCCACCAATATTGCGTTACTTTGTAGGGCGGAAGGGTGAAACTCGGCACTTTGCATCGCACTTTGGTTCGCACTTGGGCTCACACTAGGCATCGCACTAGGCATCTCACGTGGGCTCACACTAGGCATCGCACTAGGCATCTCACGTGGGCTCACACTAGGCATCGCACTAGGCATCTCACGTGGGCTCTCACTGGGCATCGCACTTGGAGTGTCACTTGGTAACTCGCAGCTTGTTGTCAGTCTCCTTGTCTTCGCCCCCGTGCCCGTGCCCGTGCCCGTGCCCGTGCCCGTGCCCGTGCTTGTGTGTGTTTCCCGTCCCCTCAAGAACTCCGCTTGATAACCAACGATGAACTTCTTGAGGTTACCTTGATTGTCAAAAATGTCTGGATCACAATCTTCTCCGCCACACAAAGACTCGGCAAACTCAACCAGGTGGTGGTCAAGAATTGTTGAGAGGGGGTCATATACGAAGTGATCGGCGTTCTCCAGCTCCCGTTGGCGTTGTCGAGATGATGAACCAATTAATCTCTCCGGCGTGTCATAGACGTGAGTTGTGTTTATGATGGAAGCGAACGTGTTGCTCCATGCCACCCTTTTACCCAGATTTTCGCTCAGATTGTCATCGTTGATGTTGAACAACAAATTTGTTGTGTGCAAAATGGACGTGAGGTCAAACGCCGAATCTTCTGTCGGTCTTTCTCCCTCCAACCCCCAATGAACCACTGTGTTTGGAGCTATTCTCGGACTGATTGCTGCGCCGAGCGAGCCAAATGAAAACGAATGAAAACGAATTGAGTGGAATATTGTCAGTTAAGGTGGTGGCGTCTTCCACAACCCCGCCCCGCCCCGCTTCGCTTCGCTCCGCTCCGCTAGCTCACCTAACAAGGGAACTCGGACTCCCAAAGAATCGAAGTTGAAATTGACGTAGCTGTCGTTAAGGCCGTCAGGGTTGGGGACGTTTGTAGAGGGTGGAGCAACGTGATCGTAAAAGCCACCGTGCTCATCATAAGTGATCAAAAACAGGGTTTCGTTCCATCTATCGCTCGCTCTCAGTATTTCGTAAATTTCTTGCAAGTACTGCTCGGCATCGTCAATTGAGTATGTTGGCATCTGCCAGGTTGGTTTTCTGTTGCCGTGTGTGTAAGCGCGGGGCTGGAGGTGGGTGAACTGAGGGAGATTGTCATTTTCGACATCTTCGGCAAAATTTGCAACGAATTCCCTGACATTTCTTCGGTTGGCTTCCTTCGTGTTGAGGTCGTCGAAGTAAATGTAAAACCAGTAGTCGTCCGTGTAATACGCGCCCGCAGAGATTCCACGCTCATTGAGGTAGTCGATGTAGGTTGTGTCCTTTATGTAATTTGGTCCCACGTCAGGAGGGGCCGTGGCACTGCCATGCGAGGTTCCAGTTAATGAGTAAGCTCTGTTTGAGTTGGTGCCAGAAGGAACACTCACAAAGAATTTATCAAACACAGCACCCATGGTGGCAAGCTCTGTCATCACTGGCAGCTCTTCCGAACTCAGCATGAAATTTGGATCAGTCGTTGGTTTGTTCGTTAGCTGCGAAGCATAACTAAAGCCATCCATAGCGCCCCCGTTAATCTGGGTTGCCACATCAAGGAAGTTGTGTGTTGGATTTGAAGTGGCATATGTCTTCGAGTTCAAGGAGATTTGAATCTGTGGTGAACCGGAGACATGTGGGTTCTCCGGGATCGAAGATGGAGCGTTTTGAAGACCATCAATGTTTGGATTTATGAAACCAAGTGATCCCAACATATGGTCGAACGACCGGTTCTCGAGCATCACATAAACAACTCGAGTTATTGCAGTGTCTGTGATGGTGTAGTTCCGGCCATTGATGTTATTGCATGGCATGGTATCTAGAAGAATAGGATCTGAAATGTGTGTTATATTGATCACTTGAGTCTCTGGTTGCAAGAACCTGTGTCTTTAAAATTTTTTCATTTGTTTCATTTCATTTTGTAGTTCTTGTGCTTGTTGTGTTGGTGTTGCCATAATCCAAAGTTGCAAGACCCCCAAAAATCCTCCAAACCTTGAAAACAACTTGGAAGGTATAAAAATCCCCCCCCAACCAACATATCCATATATCAGGATAGAGACATCGCTTTTTTCACACAAATATTGCCGGATCGTGCCGGATCGTCCAGTATTAATGGTTGCTTGAGCTGCGATTGCATCGCGCGCTGGGTTCGCTGGGAAGTTCACGGCAAGCAAGATGCAAATGATGAAAAGTGTTTGTTTTGCACCGATGCGTCACCAAGTCGGTCGGCACAACTTCCATCATGAGTGCTGCATGTGCCCCGCCAACACAAAGTATTTCGGCAACTGTTCTGGCACCTGCATTGACGTCCCTCTGGGAGTAAATCAGTGGGGTTCTAATCAGACCGCAATTGGAATGGAGAGAGGCTGGTTTCGCACCTCCAACGCCTCCCTCGACATCCGAGAGTGCTCCAACAAGGAGCAGTGCAACGGAGGGAGTGACCCCCAGAAAGGTTGCAGCCTCGGTGCGACCGTGTGCACCGATGGATTTTTGGTTTCAAGCGTTGGAACGACCAGCATCACCTGCGTGCCATGCAACACCAGTGGTGGTGACGCTAGCTTTGCGCAGTCCCACATTCTGATTGGATGGATCGCGAACCACCCTTTTCAGCTCATTTTGACCTTTACCTTCTTCATCCTTTTGATCGAGCGAGGTGGTGCTGGAAAAGAAGAGCATCTGGACGGTTGGCGTTTCTGTTTGCCAACTACGAGCCAGACTGCTGGTCGTTTGAGGTTTTTGAGAGTTTGAGGAGGTTGATTTTGACGGGAGGGCAGGTGTTTCTTGAGGCCGTTCATAAAATGTTAAGCACGATCGTCTTGCTGATGCCGCGCTCTGCATCAAGGTGGACTTCACTAACGAGGACGGGTACAACCAGCTGTTGTTCGACTACGCGTTGGTGGGCATGCAGTGCAGTGGTCATGGCATGTCGCCGGTGCTTGGCTTCCTGCAAGTATTCGTTAGCGGAGGATTGAAGGTGGTGTTGTGGAAAGCGAAGGAGGAGCTTGGCGTGGATGAGGAGATTGGAAGTTTGGGGAGGGAGTGTGGGGGAAGTGAGAGGGTTGGGAGGGGGGGGGAAGGAGATGAAGGCGGGGGGGGGGGGATTGGGGATCGAAATGCGACCGA
>BRYC01000928.1:33990-48852 GCA_030267985.1 Parmales sp. scaly parma
CTTATCCTCCTCCTTCTTCTCTTCCCCCCCCCCAACTCCTTCGTCTCCTCCGTCTCCTCCGTCTACCACAATTACAACCTTCTTCTCCTGTTTCTGTGTCTCCATGTGTTCCCCCCCCCCCTTCTTCTTCTTCTTCTCCGCCTCCACCTCTGCCATGAGCGGCTGAAGAACATTATCAACCAGCCTGTTCAACTTTTCCGTGAGAGGCTTCTGCTCCCCAACGTACAAGTTCGCAAGCCTCACGAGCGCTTCCTCGAACTCCTCGTAGACGATGCTGCCGTCGCCAATTTTGCTCGAGCTCTGCACAATCATTGACTTGGAGGAGGAATGCGTTCGGCCGCGGCCGTGGCTGTGCCCGTGCCCGTTGCTGTTACTGTCGACGGTCTCTCCCACGATGAGCTTGACCTCGTCAACCGAGAGGAGCTTGCAGGAGCCGAAATTGCTGCAGTCGGCGCACATTGCGTAGAGATTTTTCAGGCTCAGGCTTACCGATTCGCCGGCGTACAACTTGAAGATGTCTCCAACCAGGGAGCTATGCTTCTCGAATATGGCCTTCACCTTGGGTTCTCGAAGCTTCTCTTCAAACGGGTTCAGGCCTGTTTGGGTGGCGTAGAGGCGAATGTGGTCGTCCATGAGGTTCTTGACCGCATTTCCAATGTTTTCAGCCCCAACAAGCACAAATTTGGCGTGCGCAACTCTCACCAGCCCCTCAACCCACTCCCTGAACAAAATAGGCCTCTCCCCGTCGTACACTCCCATCCCGTTCTCGTACAGGCTCTCATCGTAAACGAGCGTCGTGTGGTTCTCCCACGCCGACGCGATCTGCAGCGCGTGGTGCCTGCGCCGAGCGAAGAAGGTGCGAAGGGGTTGGGTTGGGTTAGTGGTGGCTCGTATATTTTTCTCGGCTTCATCAAGGCTCGCTCGCAGTATTTCGCTCGCTCACCTTCTCATCCTGTAGAATATCTCGCACACGTTCGCGTGTGAGAGCGTGCTAACGTTCGTAATCCTGCACTCTGCGTTAAGAATCCTTAGCTGGCTCATTGTCATTGTGAAGCTCGAGGCCGCGGACGTGGACGTAGACGACTGCTTTGATGCGCTGTGGCTTGTTGGGACGCTTGCGTAGTGCTTGAACACGAGCTTTAGCTCGGTGTGGTACCTGAGAAGCTGCCTCTCGAGAAGCGCGAGCTCGTGCGACGTGTTGCTGTTGCCGCCCACCTCGGTGGAATTTCCGTTCACGACAATATCGCTCACATTGAGCCTAATCTGCGTGGCAACATCGTCAGTCGCCCTCCCGCCATGTCCGTCCTTCCCAGATTGTTTGGTCGGCCTCTTCGGCATCCTATCGTTCTCAAACACCCCCTCCCAAACCAATCCGTTCTCAAACGTGTGACACCCGAACCCCTCCTTCTTGTTGTCGACCCACTGCCCGTGGTACTCGCTGCCGTTGGCGTAGTAGAATGTTCCAATTCCGCTTCTGACGCCTTTCACCCAGTTTCCCATGTACTTGTTGCACCGTTGCTTGGTCGTGTCTCCCGGGGTGAACTGTGTTTCTTGCCAAATGTGCGTTCCCAGCCCAGACTGTATTGATTGATAATTGTTTTTGTTTTTGTTTATTGTTAGTTATTGGTTTCGTTTTTTGGTTTTTGTTTCAGTTTCATGTTTCAGTTTGTCACTCATTACTCACCTGCTGATTCCCCACCCACATCCCCTCATAAACCTCATTCCGATCCTGCCAATGCATCACCCCCTCCCCCTCCTTCCTGTCCCCCCTCCACTCCCCCTCGTAAACGTTCCCGCTCGCGTACTTAAGCCTCCCCCTCCCGCACCTTTCGTTGTCCCTCCACATTCCGCTGTAAAACGTGGTTTTGGATGTCGTGTAGTACAAAGTTCCGAGGCCGTTGCGCATCCCGCCGGACCAACTTCCGACGTACACGACGGTGTTGGGCTCTTCGTTGTCGTTTTTGTTGTCGTTTTTGTTGTCGTTTTCGTTGTCGTTGTCGTTGTCGTTGTCGTTATCATTATCGTTGTCACCCCCCCCTCCCCCCCCCTTAACCTTCGTCTTAAACGTAAACGTAAACGTCCCCTGCCCATCCCTCCTCCCCTCCTTCACCTCCCCCTCGTACTCGCTCCCGTCCGGCCACCTGTAAGTCCCCTCCCCCTCGATGACGTTGTGCTTGAACGATCCCGAGTAGACAATGCCAGAGTCGGCGAAGGTGTACGTTCCGGAGCCGTGCATCATGTTGTTTGAGAAGGTTCCGGAGTAGGTGTTTCCGCCGGTGAAGGTGCAGGAGCCGGAGCCGTCCATGGAGCCGGAGGGGGAGCGGTCGCCAGTGTAGGAGGTTACAATTATTGAGGAGAGGGAGGAGGAGAGGGGGAGGGAGGTTAGAGTTAGGGGGGAGGGTGGGAGGGTGGGAGGGGGAGTTGGAATTGCATCTGGAGTTGGAGTTGGAGTCGTAGCATTAACATCAACATCAACATTTGCGGGTGTGGTTGTTGGTTCTAATGCTTCTGCTGGAGTGGGGGTGGAGTCAGACATGACGAGCTTGTTTTCTGTATTGTGTGTGTTGGTTTTGCGTTTCAGTTGAAGAAACTTTTTTTTTTTACGAAAAAAAAAGAAGGTTTTAAGTTTGAAATATGCTATTATTGATGCTATAGCATAAGTGCGGACGAAAAGAAACAAACATGAACTTCCCGGACGAAGCCAGCCACGCAAAAGCAGATAAATTGCGGCAAATGAGATTGAACCAAGAACGATGGATGAGAGAGCGACAAGCTTCTCAAGATGTTCTGTCCACAATCTCCCAAGCAGAATCAACCGCCTCTTCTGACAACCTTTTGAACACAATCACAGAGAAGATTACAACAAGACTCCGAACAGAGTTGAAAGGAGAGCTGCGAAAGTCAAACAATCTCCTCAAACCTGACAAGTCCCTCACCCTAACAAACCAGCTTGAAACCTTCCTATCTTCGGAACTTCACACCCACACCTGCCAAATTTGCTTCGAGCTAATGATGCCACCGCACAAGTCGCCCACGCTGCTTTTCCCCTGCGGGCATACTTTCTGCAAATTTTGTGTGACAAGAAACGCCGAAACGACCCAAGGCGGCAAGGCAAAGTGTCCTTACTGCAGGGAAAGGATTTCGAGCTTGGCGGAGAACCACAGCTTGCGGCAGCTCATCGAGAGGTTCGGGGAGCAGAGGGAGAAGCTGGAAACGGGGGAGGTGGAAAAACTTGACGAGCTGCCGACAACTTCGGCAATGTCAGAGGAGGAGCAGAACAGAAAAAAGTATTCCGCGGAATTCTCGTCTTGCCAAATGCGGCACAAAATCCTAACGAACGAGCTGTCTACGCAGCGGTCCACTCTCCCCCTCTTGGCCACCCGGCTCACGGCAACGCGCTCGGCCATAAAGCTACTGGCAAATGAAAGGGAAGAGGTCGAGAGGAGGAAGCGAATGCTGGACGACGAGCTCGATTTAATAGAAAAGACGATCGGAGCCCAGAGGGAGAAGGAGCAGGGGGTCAAGAATGAGGAGAAGGAGGCCAGAAAAGCGATTCAAGTTGTTGAAGTGACGTTGGAGAGTTTAGAGAAGCAGATGGAGAAGGCGAGGGTTTTAGCCGTCTGTTGTGAGTGAGCGAGTGGAATGAGGCAGCATTAGAGTAGAGTGTAGTTCAAATGAAGAGGAGAGTTAATTCTAAAGAGTCAGTTACTTAAATTTTAATTCATTATTCTTTGGCAGCCTTCTTTGCTGCTCGTTTCTGCGCCGCGAGGGCCTTCTTCTCCTCCTTGCTAAGTTTCTTGTCAAAGAGCCCGGGTTCTGCTGCTGCTGCTGCTGCTGCTGCTGCTGCTACCGTAGCTTCAGGCACGACATTTCTTGGCTTGTTGGGGTTTTCGTCAGGTACGTCGCCACCAATAGGCAGAGAATCAGGGGCCTGCACGGCGACACCCACAGTTGTTCCCCAATCGAGCATCTTTTCATCGCAGAGCATGCCTGCGGACTTTGTCCCACCAACCATTGTGGACTTGATTTCTATTTCTTCTCCTCCTGAATGGACAGTAGCTCCAATCATTGCAACCACAACACGAGAGTTGGTGCGAACATTTTTGGCATTCGTCACCACGGTTACGGGAGACTCAGAGCCCACATCAATTGTACAAGCTCGAAGAGGTGCTTTGAGCTCAACGAGATCGGTGATCACGCCAATGGTGTAATTGGGTTTCATGAGAGGAGACAAAGGGGTCGAAGGTCGAAGGGCGAATTGGTGCTTATTTGGAGTTCTTCTGGGCTACTGAACAAATAAGGTCGGTCAACACTTATTTTACAGAGCTGAAAAGTGATAACAAGTGATAAAGTGGTGAACAAAAGGCAATTTATATTCGTCCCGCAGTTTGCACGTTATTTCAAAACGCGAACCACACCATTATAACCTACCCAATTCTCCTACACTTCCTTGCCCCAGCAACCCACCCTTGCCCTGTTCACATTTGAGTTATTTCACGAGCATTCCTATGCCTTCCAATGAGCACCACAAGTGGCTCAAGAAGCGTGATTGGCCCGCGGTACAAGGAGCCCTGACTCACTCAGATCGGGACTTAGACTTGCTCAGAAGAAAGTACAAGGAGAGAGATGAGCATGGACGACTGCCACATCATTGGATGGCAGCGAAAGCTCAGACACACACACATGTTCTTGCCTATGTGGGCGTGAAGTCGATTTGGTTGAATGAAGAGGCCCTCACCACACGATACAATGATGGCGAAACTCCCATCGACATTGCCCGTGGGAGTGGAGCCTGTGCTGAGATCATCGGCTTGCTCTCCATCACTCCCGAGGAAGCTCGTTCGTTGGGTGCTAAGGGGATGGCCCGCTTGTACGCACCAGTGGCTTATTGGAGGGGTGAGATGAATGTGTGGATCCAATCACGATCGTATGCAGACTGTCACAAGTGGATCAATGAGCACGATGACGAGCTGGTGCGTGAAGTGCTCACATACAACAATTCTTATCTTCTTCAACAGCTTGCTCAGCAGAGCCAGGTATACAGCGACTCCCTCGTGTTTCTTGCTCTTCGAATGATCCATCGACACCCTCCTTCTCTCAGTGACATTCCTGCTCATTGGCCCGCAGGCGCTAGTCTGCTTAACCATGCCAAAGGCAGCAAAGCATGCAGAGAGATCGTAAACGTCCTCAGCCTCACCCCCAAGTACATCTCCTCTACCCCCTTTCTCACCCTCCTCCTCAAGTCCCTCCCCACCAAGCACCATGAGATCTACGGCTCCTACAACACCGTCTGCCAGTTCATCAAGCACATGAAGTACGACAAGGCCGAGCTGGTCGAAATTGAGGCTGTGCTGAAGCCGGCTCGCAAGTGCGACGTCTGCAGCTCCCTAGGCGCGAAACCTTGCGCACGGTGCAAGAACACGTTCTACTGCTCGGCGGAGTGCCAGAAGTCTGCCTGGAAGAAGCACAAGAAGACGTGCAAGGCGCCAACGAGTCCACCAGCGACTGTGGCCGAGCTCTGCAGCCTCCACAAGGGCATTGCCCTCCTAAATATGTGCATACAGAGGCCTGGGGCTGGGGATGGACCAACCAGCGTTGTGGTGGACTTCCTGTTACCCGGTCCAGCGTATTAAGAAGCCCAAAAGCTAACTGAGGATTGGCTTGAAAAAAAATTACACGATTTCTCTACATTCAACAACTCCCCCGATTTCGATTTTACTCGCTGACTGACGAAAATTTCGCTCTAGTTTTCTTCCTTCTCGAGGGCATACTCGCTCGTTCCACGTGCTGAAGCTCCCCGCCTTCGCTCCCCGCCGTGCTCACCCTACTCGGCCTGGAGTGGTAGCCATCCGTCGTAGCCGATCCGCCCTTGAAGGAAGGATCACGACCGGCGAGCATCGCGTTCATGTTCATGGCGTTCAGCGACCCCCCCAACTGCGACCTCAAAGAGGAAACAGATGGTGACGACGAATCTGAGTCATCTCTACTGAGAGCGAGTGGGCTTGCGAAGTGAGGCGGCTGGAAAGGTTTTGGAGGGGATCCGCCGGAAGAGGCAGAGAGGAGAGCCATTCTCTCTTTCAAGGTTAGTTGGGGGGTCGGGGTTTCTGGCGAGTTTGGGAGGGGGGCTTTTGGGGCAGCAGCTGGGGCTGTGGTTGGAGTTGGGGTTGGGGTTGGTTTTGGGGCTGAGGCTGTTGGAATCACCTTCACCTTCACCTTCACTTCCTTCACCTCCTCCTGGTCTTTCACCTCTTCCTTTATCACCTCCTCTTCCTTTATCACCTCCTCTTTCTTCTTCTCTCGCTCCCGCTCCCGCTCCCGCTTCTCCTTCAAATGTATTCGCTCATCCTCCTCCTCTTTCTTCTTCTTATTCTTCTCGGCGTTTGATGCCTGCTGCATCATTGCGATTCTCTGCTGAACGCTCAGATTCAACTCACTCTTCTCCTTGAGGTACTCTATCCTGGACGCGACAGCTTGCGGTGGTGGTGGCGGTGGCACCACAGACGACACGCTCGCTATACTGTTTCTAGAAGGAAGCACCATCGGTTTGCTTGGGAGTGGGGGTGGCGCGTTCGACGTTCTTTTAGTTGTTGCTGTTGCTGTTGCAGTTGCTGTTGCTGCTGGCATTGTTTGGGGTCTTTTTTTGGGAGGAATATTTTTCGGCTCTGGAATCGCATCCTCCTTGTCGAAGTCAGCCAGGGTCTTGATTAACTCGCTATTGGTGCCTGTCTTCCGGTATTGGGTTTTTGTTGATGGTGGGGAGGGACTGTCGGCTTCGCTGAAGGAAACGCGAGCTCTGTTGTCGTCGCCGTCGCCGTCGTCGTAATTGTCGAGAGCTTTTGTCAGGTCAGTTTTTTGAAACACACCCGTGGCGCGGTAGTGCTTGTGCTGGTGCTGGTGCTGGCTTTTGGTTTGCTCGGCCTCTGCATCATCATCAGCCTGGAAACTGACGCCACGCTTCCTTTCATCGTTCTCGTCGTAATTGTCTAGAGCTTTTGTCAGGTCAGTCTTTTGGAAAACGCCAGTGGCGCGGTAGTGCTTGTGCTGGTGCTGACTGTTGGTTTGCTCGGCCTCTGCATCATCATCAGCCTGGAAACTGACGCCGCGTCTTGCACTCTTGACCTCCTCTGCGCCCCCGCCCCCCTCATCCTCATCCTCACAAAGCACCCAGCTCTCCCCCCCCGACGACGAAGCTGATGACACTGGGGAGTGTTTTTGGCTCTGCAAAATTTCGGGCTGAAATTGAGGTCGAGGCTGAGGCGGCTGCACGTCAGCCACAATTGTTTCACCATGTTGAGAATTCCGCTGCTCAATATCCTCACTATCCATCGTCTTCCTCCGCTGCTGACTGATTCTCCTCTGCTGCTCGGTCGGTTTACCAGAAGGAGGTCCGCCAAAGCTCTTCCTCGCCCCGTCCTCAATCCCAACGCCCTGGAGACTCCCTTTTCGGTCGTTGTCTAACCTGCTCTGCCGCTTCTGCAGCGCGGTGGGCTTTCCAGGCGGTGGAGCGGCCTTCCTCTTTACATCATTGTCATTGTCATCGTTATCATCATCATCATCATCATCATCATCATCATCATCATCATCATCATCATCATCATCATCATTGTCATCATTATCATCATCATCACCATTATTGGAATCTCCAGAGGTTGACTCGTCGAAGCTCGCTGCAACTTCAAAGTTCTCGAAAATCGGGTTGTCAACAAGGACAGATTTGCGGCGGGGGTCCGCCTTGTATTCTTCTTCGTCCTCTAAGCCGTCAGAAGGGGAGGATTGACAGCAACCCATGGATTTGTTTTGTTATCAGAATGGAAGAATATATAAGTTGGACCAATTTTGTTGTCGATGAGCTGCTACTTGATCTGGGGATTGGGATTAGACTTCACAAAGGCTGCAACGAGGGCCAGGGTGTTGTTTAAAGAGTTATTTATTTGGGTGGTGCCATAGAGGATTTTGAAAATTACTAAACAAAATGATTATGAAAGATATAAAACAAGTTTTTCACAAGAGTTCGCGTAACACTCGAGGGCGCAATGACCCTCCTCTATGCTTACGCCTCCATAATTGCAACACACCCAAAGAAGCTGAGCTTAATTTTGTTCTGCCTTGTAGGCTTCCTCAACTTCTTGGCATACTACTTTTGCCCTGAAGATTACATCGACCTGTCCCACCCGGACAAGGGCTTCGAGCCTCGTGATACCCCCTTTAGCAACCGCTGGAATACCCTGCGTCGGATACAGAACCCAAATTACTATTGGGGAAGTGAAGAGGACGAGTTGCCAAACAAGTTCCAAGCTTGGGCAAGTCGGAAAGAGGGAAAGGAGAGTTTGTTGGAGAATGACGACGACGCCCCCAGGAGTAGAAACAGGAGGGCAGACGAGAATGAAAATGAAGATGAAAATCAAAATGGGAAAGAGAAAGAACGAAAACTCGCCTCGAGGCACTGGTGGGACGTCGAAACTGTCCAACAATGCCCGATGAGAATTGCGGATGGCGACGAAGTGATTACGATGCTGTACGGCTACATCGAACGCGGGGAGCTCATATCCTTGCCAAGCCACAAAACTCAGAGGTGAGCGAAGAAAATAATAGGCGAACGAGCATGTCTAACAAAACTAACACACATTCTCGCGCAGGGGCGAGCGGTCGCTGATCACCGCGGCGAGCCTCAAAAGAATGTGCGAGATCGACGGTATTACGCGCAAGCACACGATCTTGCACGACGAGAGCTTCGACGGTTACATTGCGGAGCAGGCGTACGAGGAGTCGTACTCGTTGCTCTGCGGGAACAACGGCAACGGAACTTGCTGCTCCACTCGCTCTTTGTACTTGAGCGAGTTCATTCACGACATGAACGACGAGAAGAACGAGGGGAGCAAGGACAAGGACAACTGGGACCCTTTTGTGAAAAGATACGAGCTATACCGAGCCGGCCCAGAAGAAGGAGAGGGGATTTGTGAGCAGCTTGAGGACGAGGGGAAGGCCGAGTTGATCAACAAGAAATTGCACTCTTGTGCAAAGTATTTTTACACGGATCAGCTTAGGGATTGCGCACTCGCATCCCACGCGATTGACTTCTTCCCCCCCTCGGCAAAAGAGTACGTCCAAGGTGAGCGAGCGAAGCGAACGAGCCTTGAGGATGACGAGAGTACGAACCACTAAACAAACATGGTTTCTAATTTGTAATATCGCTTCTCTTCGCTTCGCTTCGCTTCTCTTCGCTTCGCTTCGCTTCGCTTCGCTTCGCTTCGCTTCGCTTTGCTTCGCTTCGCTTCGCTTCGCTTCGCTCCCTTCGCTTGGCGCTTCGCTCGGCGCTTCGCTCGGCGCTTCGCTCGGCGCTTCGCTCGGCGCTTCGCTCGGCGCTTCGCTCGGCGCTTCGCTTGGCGCAGCATTTGGCGAAATTCTAAACTGCAACCAAAACATTCCATCGATCTGCTTGGAAGGAGACGGTTCCGGCGCATTGGACATGTTTATGTCTCTCCTCCCCACCTCTCTCGGACCCCTTCTAGCTTCGGACCCTGATTTTCCCGTAACAATTGCCCGGTCCCAGATTCCGCTTACCGGAAAATCCTCAAACCACAAAGAATGGAAGCTCAACCTCATGGACGAGCTCGACAAGGTTTACTGGGGCTACAACAAGGACAGCAGCTACACCGGCGTGGCGTTGATAGGCTACGAGGTTGGAATTAAGATGGTTATTTACAATGACGCGATCATTGCGGACTTGAGGCTCGCTGGAGCGGCGCTAATTTGCGTGGTGGTTCTGATGTGGTACTACACGGGCTCGGCCATCATCACGGTACTGGCGTTTCTGGAGATCTTTTCGTCCCTTGGGCTGGGCTTCTTGCTCTACCAAAAGGTCGTCGGCATCAAATTTTTCCCCTTTATGAACGCGGTCACGATTTTTCTGGCCGTGGGGATTGGGGCGGACGATGTTTTCGTTTATGTTGATAGTTGGAGGCACAGCAAGGTGAGCGAGCGAATTACATTTCCACTGACTTTTTTCGAGCACATTTCCACTGACTTTAACTCCGCCACGCTCACAGGCGTACGTGGGGAACAACCCGCCTAGATACACGTCCTCCCCAACCCTGCGCGCCCGGGAAATAACGACAGCCCGTCTAATCTACGCCCTTGAGCATGCCGGTGCTTCCACTTTTGTTACCTCCTTCACGACCTCCGCAGCCTTCATGGCCAACTCGATCTCTTCAATCGTCGCAGTGAAATGCTTCGGGCTGTTCGCGGCCCTGGTGATCATGTGCGATTACATTCTAATGATCACGTTCTTGCCAGCGATTGTTGTGGTTTTTGATGAGCCGATATGCGGGAAGGCACTAATTGGCTTTTTTACCATCAATAACAGCAATAACAATAGCAGCAACAACAATACCAGCAACAACAACAATAACAGCAACAACAATAACAAAAATAACAACGACTATGTCAGCGTCAACGAGGATAGCAAAAACTCTGATTCTGACTCCGACGAACCACCGAACAGCGGCCTCCTAACAGCACCGGTTGTCACAAAAAAGGAGACCCTCTCCATGGCAATGCGTGCCGAGCTTTACCTATTCTCCACTGTGCTGCCAACCATTTTGCTCGGGTCAAAGAAGGGCAAAAATCAAACACACCGAATCCAAATCCCGCTTTTCTGGTTCTCTCTGAACCTTATTGCCGGAGGTGAGCGAGCCTTTTGGAAGACGAGCATACTCGCGATGAAGTGCGCGAAATGGCTACATACATAATGGCTACATACATAATGGCTACATCTTCTACTAAGCTTAACACACCCAATTCGTTTGGCTCGCTCGTTTCGCTCGTCCTTCATTTAAAAATGCTTCTCGCCTAACTTCGCTCGGCGCAGGTTGGTTATCTCTGGTTGCGACAACGCTCCCCGGAATGTCCCTCCCCCACGGTATAGCATTGCAAACTTTTGATATAAGCAACCCACTTGAGGCGTGGCAAGTCAACTGGATGGAGAAGGTGAGCGAGCGAAGCGAGCGAGCTTTGAGGAAGGCGAGAACTAAACCAATCAAATTCGTTTGGCTCGCCCATTTTGCTCTTGCTTCGCTCGGTGCAGTTTTCCACGGCGACGGTAACAAACGTGAAGTTTGAGGCAACTTGGGTCTTTGGGGTGGAGGCGACCGCGGGGGGCGGCGGGGGGTGGAATGTGGCCAAACACAGCGGGGGGGAGATGAGCTATTACCGAATAAACTTGCACACGATCGAGGCGCAGAATTGGATCTACAGCTTCCACGACGCTATCAAACAACAGCCTTGGTACGAAAGCGACAACACCATTTACATAACGAGGTGGCACGACTACATGCAGAACAGGTGAGCGAGCGAAGCGAGCGAGCCTTGATAAAGACAAGAATGCTCGCGGTGAATCCCGCGAAATGGCTACAGACATATTGGCTACATCTACTTCTAAACTAACATTATTCCACTCAATTCGTTTGACTCGCTTCATTCGTTTTGCTCTTGCTTCATTAAAAATGCGCGCAATCTCGCTTCGCTCGGCGCAGCTGCGACTCGGGCGTCGACGTGCTGGAGACGGGCAGCGGCACCATGGGAGGAACGTGCACCTGCCCCGAGTCGGGAAAAGTGTACGAAGTCGGCAACCTGGGCAACGGCTGCACCATCGGCCTGTGGTGCAACGGCGGCGGGATCCCGGGCGACTGCGCCGACCGAACGGTCTCGTACTCCGGCGCGGGGAAGGGCGTGTCATGCTTCTCAAAAAGCTCGACCTGCTGCGAGTACGACTTCCCAATTTCGGCCGACAACGATTTGTCGAGGGAGTGTTTGGACAGTTGGAGGGACGAGAGGGCGGGCCTGGCGTACGACGGCCTGTACTACGACTCGGCGGGGAACAACATCGCCATGGTGATGCACGTGAATATGCTGGAGAAGTTCTCACCGAGCTTCGACCGGACTAAGGAGATCTGGGAGGAGGTGGAGAGTTTTAGTAAGATGTGGCTCAAGAAGGCGCCGGGAAACTTGAAGCATGGGTGGGGGATTATACAGCTGTTGTTTTACGACGTGCAGCTTTCGCTGGCTAAGGGGGTGTCTAGCAGGTGAGTGGTGCGGAGAGGAGTGAATTATATATATTAAAATAATATAGAAACTCAAAACTAAACTTCGCGCAGCATCGCAATCTCCTTCTTTCTCACCACCGCTGTGCTGTTCGCCTGCACCCGCAACCTAGCGATAACGCTAATCGGGACAGTAACGATAGCCCTTATACTAGGCAGTACTGTAGCAGTGCTGGTCTGGGACGGGTGGACGTTGAACGTCGGCGAGAGCGTCGTCTTCTCCGTGGCCGTCGGCCTGTCGGTGGACTTCTGCGTGCACTACGCGTGGAAGATTCTGATCGAGCTTCGGAACACCGAAACAATGTACCTGATCAAGGGCGACGGGGAGAGCGAGGTTATCAAGAGGAAGCTGGTCAGAACGTGCATGGCGGAGGTGGGCCCCAGCGTTACAATGGGAGCTACCACCACGTGCATCGCAGGCTTTGCGCTCATCATGTGCAAGACGCTTTTCTTCATCAGGTGAGAGTGGGCGTGGGAGTGAAGTGGGAGGAGACACCACAGCTGTCTGTTCACTAATAAGTATCTCTAATCTATAATCCAGGTTCGGCAAGTTCCTGGTGGCAGTCATGTCCTTCAGCTGGATCTACACCAATTTCTTCTTCCTGGCCTGCATTGTGCTCACTCCGATCAGCGTGCTGAAGTTCGACGTGGTTCGGTGGGTGAAGAGGTGCTTCGGCTGCGGGAGCGACGACGACGACCTGTTCGGAAAAATTAGGACAGGGAGGGGAGGGGAGGCGAGGCACAGGAAGCTGAGCGATAACGAATACAGGAATAGCGACGGGGATTGGGTTGGGGGTGAAGGTGGAGGTGGGGGCGGAGAAGGAGGCGGAGAAGGAGGCGGAGACGGAGACGGAAACGGTGGGGGCGGGAGGCACAGAAAGCTCAGCGATAACGAACACGAGCACGCTGATTACCTGGACACGAGGAGGATGCTTGATACAGGGGGGCATGATATCGGCGACGAAAGTCTCGACGCGCGGGGGGAGGACGGGGGAGAGGGCAGAGCGACTGGAGGGGAAATTCAACTCAGAGAGAGACAGAGGCTGTAAACAATTAGGGAGTGGATGTTGTGGATGTTGTTAGGTTGATTTCGGATGAGCGAAGAGTTGATTATAGATAACTTGAAAGATATTTGAGAGGCTCGCGATTGAGGGGGCGACAAGAATTTACGAGTTGTATTTAAAAATAAAGCTTATAAATTTTTTTAAACATTTTTACAGTCAAATTAAAACACGCAGTTTAGCACGCTGTTCTCCAAATGCAGAGCTTAGCCAACACAACACAACATTAGCTGAACGCAAATCGGTGCAATTTGGGTTTGTTTTGCGCTTGTTGCATTTGGAAATCTCTCACGCTGTAAACATTCTCTTCACCATTGACAAACTTTATGAAGGGGAAGAAAGTGAGCAGGATTAGAAGGGCGAGGAAGTATTTATTTCATGCTGTTTTGCTGCTCTTGGTCTCTTCTTTGGTGAGGCAGGTTGAGTCATTTGAAGACGAGCGCGATGATGGGGGCGAATGATCACGAGACTCAGCAACTCCAACTTTCCCGATTACATCCCCCCCTTTTTCCAACCCACGAAAATCATCAGGGACCGCAGCTCCTTGCAATTGTCGTGGCGAGCTCCCCCTCCACCGACAAGGCTCCGGTCTGTTATGTTGGCTGTTTTGCTGCCAGGGAAGCAACAACCTTGGTCCTTCTTCAGTCAGGGATGCCGTTCCCATTCCCAGTCCAACTAAATTCGTCATAGCTGGCGTCCTCGTCAACGCTTAACATTGAGTTGATCCTCGACCGCGACCTGCCCAGCCGCTGCTGCGGCTGCTGTTGCGGCTCCTTCCCCTCCTGGAAGAGCTTCCCGCCAGACATAAGGAAAGTCGTGTTCCTCTTGCCACGTTGAAAGTTGACAAAAACTTTTCGACGATCACGTACGTGCTTGGGAGTGAGAGCCCTTTCCATCAAATTTCGTCTTCATCTGGTCGAACTTCTGTTGGTCGGTGAGCTCCTCGGAGATGAACTTGGCTTGCATCGCAGCGGCGGCTTCTTCGGCCGAAGCTTGCTGCTCGGTGGATCGTTTTTCGGAGGAACCGAGGGCCGGGGGCGGCCGTCGCCAATGGAGGCATGGGAGGAATTCTCGGTGATTGAGGAGTTGGGGTGAGGACGAAGAAGACTTTGAGTGGGAAAGAGGAGGGGAGCGAAGGTTAGCTTTCTAGTCCTGCCCATAGTTAAAGGTATGATGATATAAATGATGTGGAGTTCCAGTTGCTGTTGCTGTTGCTTTTGCTGTTGTTGGTGCTGCTGTTTTGATAGTTTAATTTAACATAATGATAGCAGATATACCAAGAGGGGCTATGAGAAGCTACTAGGACTTTGAGCAAGGGTGTTTGAAATTGCTAAATTCCCAGAACTCAAAATTTTGGTTTCGCCATTTTCATAACGTATAACATTATATCCTCCCTCAAAAACGTTGAGCATCATCTCATCAGAGTCATAGTAACAAATAAAAGCATTCCCCCCACGTACTTCTCTAATGTGTCAAATCCACCTCCTCGACCCCAACAATATTGTTTGGGTTCAAAACAATTACTCCTCCCACTCTTCCCACCCATCAAACTCTTCCCAAGCACTAGCTCCAGGTTCAGCAGCCCCAACCCCCGCACACAAAAAACATTTTCAAGTCTCAACCTCCAATTCAACCAAAACCCCCAACCTCTCGACCACCGATACTTCAATCATAGAGACTCCAGCCCCCCAAACCCCGGCCCA